>JAJOOS010034899.1:0-10807 GCA_029582725.1 Solanum chiquidenum | reverse complement strand
AATTATATTATACAAATTCTGAATTATACAAAAGTTATACAAATTATATTATACAAATTCCGAATTATACAAATGCGCGAATTATACAAAACTAAAAAACTGAGTTGTATAATTATAGCTAAAAGTAAGCTGCGAATTGTAATTAAGGTAAACTATAGCTATATTAAGTAATTAACTAGTATATGTTTGTTTATACGCGTAATTTTCCCTTTAAAATACAAAATTAGGTCCAAATTTTCATCATAATTGGCCCATTTGATTTAGGCCCAATCTACCTATTAATTGGGCTAGGCCTTTAGCTCATTACATGGACCTCAATTCAGCCCAAAACATCATCCAAACCACTATTTTAGAAGGTAAATAATCTTGTAATCTTATTTTAAGTAAGATTTTAAGATTTAAATTATCTTTTTTACTTTCTTAAATTCGTATTAGGATAAAAGATAAAATAAAGCATGCACAAGTAGAGCAGAAAACTAAGGTATGAAATGAAAGTATTTATAGAAGGAGTTGGGTAAAAGATAAAAATAATATTATCATCCTTATATTTACTCTTAAGTGCAAAATTAAATTACAAAAACACCCATTAAAATTAAACAATCATATTATCCTTCGCTTATCGATCCTATTTCTATTATATTTTGTATCATAAAGTTTAATATATATATATATATATATATATATATATATATATCCTTCAATAAATAATAATATTATAAATGAATGAGGTAAATAAAAAGACATTGGCGTGGAGTTTTCCTTCCGTTTCATATTACTTGCTTGTCTTATAAAAATAGTTGTCTTAAATTATTTTTCAATTTACAAAATCAAGATGAAATTAATTTTTTTTATTTTATCTTAACAATTAATCGTTTTTAAAAGTGTAAAATTCTTTTTAAAAAAATCAGAAGGTAAATTAGTAAAACTAAAGGTGTAAATGAGGATGTGAAGTGTGAACAACTAATATAAAGTCAAGAGAGTATTAAATTCAGTAACTGATTCATCTACAAAATGTTATTATTAATTACCTATTTATAGTGAAAAATGTTTGAGAAGAATTGTCTAACCAACAATTTTATGTTTTTTCTTTCTTTTTTTGTGGCAAGGGTGCTTATTTGTTCATCATAATTTGAAGGTACTTTTCATTTTTTCCCTCTCCAACTCTATATATTTAAACAATTTTATTTGTGTGGTTATAATGTTAGGCGATGATTTTTCAATTGTTTCAATTTTGGAATTTTTATTTTTAATTTTATATATTAGGGTCTGAGGTTGTTATGAATTTATGTATATTTAAAATTTTGTTAATTGATTTTAAGTGATAATTATTTTTTTGATTTCAATTGTCTTTCGATTGTGTTTGTGTTGGTATAAAGTGAGAGAGACTGTATATACAAATACATATCTCTTCGTCCTATACATTTATGATTATACAAATACAAATCTTCCCATACCCAGTTCTCTTTTGCATTTCTCTCTCTCGCTTTATACAAACACAAATTATATAAATACAATGTGTGATTTGTGTTTGTACAAAGCGAGACAAAGATTTGACATACAAGTACAAATGTTTTAACTCGATTCAATTGTATACAAATTCAAATTTTATGCAAATTTACAAATACAATCATTGATATATATACATAGTAGTTACATATATACAATTATCTAACCGATATACTTATACAATTCACCTCTCTCCACTCTTTGCCCTCTCTCGCTCGCCTCTCTCATCTCTCATAATCTCGCTTGCCACTCTAGCCTAACACGGAGAACATATACATATACAAACATAATTTTCATAGACAAAGACGTCTGATTTATACAAATCAGATGCTCCAAAGCAAATATAATTTGGCTATGAGGCGTAAATAGCAAAACTCTAGCTATTGTTTGCTAATATGATTTTTATCTTTGCTATTCTTAAAATTAACTTATTATATTTTAAGTAACTTGACAGTATAAAATTCTTTTACATTAGTTAAATTATTGTGATTAATTATGTTAAAGCAATTCTTAGATTCTTATAATCCATTGTCGTTGGGTTCTCTTTAACTATTAACATTTAATCTTTATTTGACATATAATTAGTGGTAGAACTAAATGATTGTTTATCCCTATTTATAGCATTTTCCCCCTTATCTTAACCAGTAATTCCTCTTTAATTAGCAATGTTTCACTCGTGAATTAATCAATTGTTATCTTCAATTTATATTTAGTTACGTATTATATAGGGTGTCCCAGAAACACTGGGACATTCTCAGATTCTATCCTTAATTATCTTATTATCTATGTTAATTTATAATTAATCATATATCTTCTTTTAATCTCCAACATCTGCTACACAAGTACAAAGAGCCAACATTAATCCTGGTATTTATTCATATCATTATTTTCTGCAAATGAATTATGATTACATTAATCTGGGAATGTTGTAAAAAATATGAATTTTTTTATGGAAATTATGTCTCTTAGGAGCCAATTTCTTGATGGATTTCATCGGGAATTCACATGTAACTTTTTTGTTATTTGCTTATCTATTATAAAAATATTCAAAAGTTATTGATATTTTAAAAGATATAATGATTCTAAAAAATAGGAATTGTTGTTGGTATTTTCAAATATGAGAAAATAAAGATCATACAAAAACAACAAAAGTTAATTTTTTTTTTGTCGGAACTGACTTTTTTATGTTATATTTTATCGTTTTATAACAATTTTTTTAAATCTATTAACAATAACATTCATCTTTGAGTTGGGATGACATAACACAGAGTTTGAATTATAAATTTTATCCTGAATTTAGCTATATCTTTCGCTAAATAAAGTACAATTTTAATTTTAAATGTAATTCTGAATGATCTCACCTTATTTTATGCACCAAATAACCGACCCCGTACCACATTTATATCTTTTCCTCATTATGAAAAAGCACATCGATGCACTATAACAAAAATAACATTTAGCGGCAATAAATATACATATTATTAAAGATTGTTAAAACATTACTGATATCAGTTAATTGTCATCGGATGAATTGATTTATTATATACTCCATTCCGCTTCTACATGTAGCTAGTCATATTACATGCTAAACAAATTTCTTCTTTCTTTCTTTTGCAAAAATAGCCGGTTATAAAAATTGAGATTAACAAATACATCCTTCGTTTAACAATAGTTGTCCACTATATATACTAAAAATAGTTGTTCAATAATATTTATCCAATTTAGAAAATCAAGAGATAATTTATCATTTGTGTCAATTTTAACCTTGCTATTAAATACTTTTTATCATCTAACACATTTCTCAAAATATTAAATTTAACAATCCTTTTATTCTTCTATAAATACATGCATAAATTCTTCATGCTAATCAAATTCCCCCTAAAAAAAATTAATTTTTTTTTCTTTGCAGAAATAGCCACTTATAATGGGTTCTCCAAAGTCTTTACATGGAGTGAACTTTGCACCACCACGTAGCTTTGGGACAGTTCTTAAAGCAAATCTCAAAGAAACACTATTTCCAGATGATCCATTTTATGAATTCAAGAATGAAAAATTATCAAAAAGAATTTTAAAGGGAATTCAATATTTTGTACCAATTTGCCAATGGTTACCAAAATACAATTTTGGGCTATTTAAGTTTGATCTTCTTGCTGGAATTACAATTGCTAGTCTTGCAATCCCACAAGGAATAAGCTATGCAAAACTTGCTGAACTTCCTCCCATTATCGGACTCTGTAAGTTATATACACTGACAGTATATACTCGTTCATGCATGTTTATTAATTATTACTACTCCCTCCTTACAAAAAAAAATGGTCTTAGTTACTATTTAAACGGTCAAAAGCATATATATTTTTATAGACTTGGTAATATTTTGAATTGTTGACTAGTTTGACTTATATTAGTACTTTTTATATTTATTCTAAATATGTACATTTTATTTTTAAAAAATTGAAAATTCTATGTCTAAATTCACATTGAATATTAGTTAATTTGACCCTCGAGAATCTTTTTTGAACAGAGGGAGTAATATTTTGTACATCATTAGTGTAACTTTTATAGCACATTACGTACTAGTACTTATCATCGATTACTCATCAATTTTATTAGATAGAGGTATATGAATTGAAGAAGGAAAAAAATAGTTTTTCATCCAGTGTTTGGTAGAGATTGATCTAGAATTTAAAGTTTATGGGGTAAACACTCCCTAATAAAGGAGATTTCGATACGCAGAATCAAACTCAAGACTTTTGATTAAGGATGAAGTAGTACTTACTCTTTACCATTCCACTACTATCCTTTTTTGGTAGTATATGAAATTATTAGTCAATAAGTGATCTGATTATGTAAATATTTTAGATCAGTAACGTGACTAACTTATTATAAAAAATTATTAATTAATTGGTTGTTTTAATTTATATAAATGAAATTGTTTTGCAGATTCAAGTTTTGTTCCCCCTCTAATTTATGCTATTTTTGGGAGTTCAAAACATCTTGCTGTTGGAACAGTGGCAACTTGTTCATTGATTATGGCTGAATCAATTCAACAAAAAGTTATGCCTGAGGACAATATGCAATTGTATGTTGGCTTGTTCTACACAGCCACCCTTATATCTGGTTTGCTACAAACAGCTTTGGGGGTATTCAGGTAATTATACACACCAAACTAGTCGTTTAACTTTTATATACCGACATATAGAAAAAAAATTTGCATGTTAAAATTATGTTGATTGGACTCTTCGAATATGTATGATTGCATGTTGAATCAACCAAAAACAATAGAGAAAATGGTCAAATTCCCCCCTAACTTATACTCAGATTTCCAACTACACACTTCAATTTCACGGATGTCCTATTACCCCTGGACTATTTAAAAATGAAATAAATAGCACCTTAAGACGTCATAACCAGCTATGTATCTTGTGGTGAGACACACGCGCTTGACACTCCTCTAATGAGCCTTTTGGGGCGTGAATTCGAATTATTTTGAAATCTCAAAACGAGTATCAAACATCGAATGAAAAAACTATTTACATCTATCATCTAATTAGTTTTTTTTTTTTTTTGTGTGTGTGTGTGATGTAGGCTTGGATTTTTGGTTGATTTTCTATCACATTCAACAATTACTGGATTTATGGGAGGGACAGCACTAGTTATTTGCCTACAACAATTGAAGGGCATGCTTGGCTTGAAGCATTTCACTAGCCATACTGATGTTGTTCATGTTTTACGTGCTGTTTTTGAAAACAGAAAAGAGGTTAGTTAATTTTATAGAGTAAAAAATAGTTTGGTGTACAAAATATTCTACGTTCACGTAGGATTCGAGGAATAACCGCACTTTAAGGTGTGTGATTAGACAGTCCGCCTTAATACAAACATTAGTTTCTGCTTTTATGGTTCGAATCCATAAACTATACGTCAGAAAGAGACAAATTTCATAGAGTATTTAACTAAATTAATTCTACGTAGGATAGAAATTTTCGTTTGTTATTTCTCTTTGTGTTCGATTGTTTAGTAAATAATGACTCTTTTTACTTGCCTTATAATTTATGGACCTTTTAGGTCATGACGGTTTAAAGATTTCTTTTAAGCAAATTAAAAATCTTAAAAAAAAAACTTTAGACCACATTATAAAATAATTTAGACGTTAAAAGACAGTCTAATATTTTCTCGATTACAAAGACTATATTTGCATAACTTTCTAAATAAGAATAAATAAATTTAAATGATGACCTAAAAGAGGATATTTGCGTAAATCAGACCATGTTCAATATATAAGGAAAAACTAAAATTGTATTAAGCCAAATTTCACACACAAAAAGAAATTCTATTTTTTTTGTTACCAATGTGATTTATTTATTTTAATTTATTTTTTTTGCTTTGATACTGACTTGATGTTTTATTTTCTTTTTTTTTATATATATAAAAAAACAGTGGACATGGCAGTGTGCAGTTGTTGGAGTAATCTTCCTTACTTTCTTACAATTATCTAGATATGTGGTAAGTTTTTTATACGATATTTTAATTTATATATACTGATAGTATAAAAAATAATTTTAATTTAACAAAAAAATAATTTGTTTTTGCAGAGAAAGAAGAAACCAAATCTATTTTGGGTTTCAGCCATTGCTCCAATAATTGTTGTTGTAGTTGGCTGCCTTTTTGCTTATTTATTCAATGCTGAAAAACATGGCATAGCTATTGTAAGTTAAATTATCCTCTCTTTTTAAATAAAAAAAAAAACTCATTTTGGATATTTTTATTAAATATGATCGAATTTGCGAAAAATAATCATATAAGAAATTGTTTGACGAAGAGTTCCCTAGCTAGACGATTTTTCATGTGGAATGACTTGTAAAATAATAGCATGACATATTTACCATATGTTATCTTATATTTGATTATAAAAAAATAATATTTTTTTTAAACTCAATGCAGGTGGGAAAATTGAGTAAAGGAATTAATCCACCCTCTATTCATCTTATAAATTTTAGTCCAGAATATATATCTGTTGTTTTAAAAGCTGGGATCGTTACAGCTATGATTTCACTAGCAGTAAGTACATTTTAATTATTCTCGTTTTTTATTCTTCAATTAATTTATATCGTATTACTTTTTGTTTTTTGTGCTTCGTTATCATATTATTTTGTTATTGTTACTGTTATTTATGCACTTTTGATTTTCTCTTTTCAAATTGCTCTATCAAAAACAACTTTAGTATGGATATACATTATACACTATCCTTCCCAGATTTTACGTGTGACAATATTACATCGAGTATATTGTTGATGTTCTTCAATTATTATTTTTGTTTTTTGGAATGGGATATTTTATAGGAAGGAATAGCTATTGGGAGGAGTTTCTCTATGATGGATAATGAACAAATTGATGGCAACAAAGAGATGGTAGCCATTGGACTCATGAATATTGTTGGCTCTTTAACTTCTTGCTACTTAAGTACAGGTAATTAGTTTCTTTGTTATAAATCAAATATTAAATTTTGAACTCGTCTATTCAAATTTTTCATTTCGAACTCATAAAGTTTAAATCTTGAATCTGTCTCTCGCGACAAATAAATTACACTTCCTACTAAGAAGCGAGTGAGAGTTATAAGCATCTCACAGAGGTTGAGTCAGAATTTTTAATTTATGAAATCTGGATCACATCTTTTTGTTTACTAACTTCTCGATAGATCATTTATACATATTAAAATAAATATTTCAACACTAATACAAGGTTTAAGTCAAAGTTATTGTGTTTTACTGAACCAAAACTATCACTTACGACTAATATATATGTCCCTAGTTAGTAAGTAATTTCTTTAACTTTTATACACTGACAGTATACCGTAAACATCTACTAATGATTTCTTTCATTCTTTATTAGGGCCATTTTCAAAAACAGCAGTGAACCACAATGCTGGATGCAGGAGCCAAATGTCAAATGTAGTGATGGCAATGTGCATGTTGCTAACTTTATTATTTTTGGCTCCACTTTTTGGCTACACACCACTTGTTGCCTTGGCTTCTATCATCATGTCAGCAATGCTTGGGTTAATTGACTATGAAAAGGCATATCACCTCTACAAGACTGACAAATTCGATTTCTTGATTTGTATGGCTGCTTTCTTTGGTGTTGCCTTCATTAGCATGGACATGGGACTCATGATGTCGGTATGTAAGCAAAAAAAATTATTATTATATAGAATTTTGTTCAAACGTTAGTTGTGAAATTACACTAAGTATCTTCTTTCTATTGTTGTTGTTATACTTGGGATCTGATTGATACAACAAAAGTCATTTTCTTGTGGTTGACTTGATGAAAAGAAGTTACTAGGTAAAATTCATAAATAACCGTGTTTTAGTCCCTCTGGTTGAAAAGTAGTCATTATCGTGAGCTTTAAATTCTACAAAATGTTTCTATAATTCTATTTGTGAAATTTAAAACTCTATGATAATGGCTAAGTGAGATTTATTTTCTCACAGTTATCTTAACTTTCAACTTCATATTATTTGCTACGACTAACAGTTAGACATTCTTTAAAACACTATTTAGTTCTATCATAACATTTTTTGGAAAATGTTTTTTTCTCGCCCATCAAACACTAGAAAAATATTTTCTAGAAATATATATTTCGTGAAAATGACTTCAATCATACTAAACATGGTAAAAACTTACACGTACTCGATATATTTGTTTTTTTTTTGTAGGTTGGACTTGCCTTGGTAAGGGCACTTCTATATGTTGCTAGGCCACCTACTTGCAAACTTGGAACCGTAACAAATACTGCATTTCGTGACGTAGAACAATATCCTGGTTCTAAACAAACTCCAGGAATGTTGATTTTGAAGCTTGGTTCTCCAATTTACTTCCCAAATAGCAATTATGTTAGAGAAAGGTATGAAATCTCTCTGTAATAACGGCGTTTGTCTGAATATTGTTTTGTTGTTTTAGTGAAAATTGCTATACACAACTTATAATATAGGCATATAATATATAGATCATAGGCATCTTAACTTGGCATCAACTGAAAACTAAACCTTCCAACTTTGATGATGCAGATTTAGACATCTAAGTTCATTTTCATCGTATCTGTTGAACACTCCAACTCCAAAATTTATGTATCACGTCAGTGTAGGGTCACTACTAAAAAGTCATTATTTTTCCATTGAAATTTTCCACTAAAAAATGTTCAATGGTTATTCCCACATATATATATATGGTAGCTAGATACTCATCCCTAAAGTTGATGTGTTTACTTGACAGTTAAGGTCTGCAAGTTTGAGTGTCTCTATATATATTATATCGATGTTATAACATAATATGAAAAACTTGATATAAAAAAAAAACTTGACCGTTATGATAAAATATTATTATAGCATATGATCATTACAGAGAGATCCGACTTTAAATATCTTTATGAATTTCCAAAGTTTAATTGTTCTAATGGTAAGATGTTATTTTTTATGGATATATTGAGCAGGATTCTCAGATGGGTTAGAGATGAGCAATCTCTTGAAAATTCCAAAAGAAATGAGATTGAATACTTGATACTTGATTTTGGAGGTATGATTTATGAGCTTAAAATTATTTATTTGAGTTATGACTACTTAACAAATAAAAGGTATAGTTATTTAAAAGAGAAATTTAATAAAAGGTCTTTCAAAATTTTATTTTATTTATTTATTTATTTTTCAATATGTTACTAAATCAAAGAAAATTTTAATGACAATATTGTAGGTGTTACATCAATTGACATAACTGGTGTTGAAACTTTATTTGAAACTCGTAGATCTCTAGCAGCAAAATCCATCAAGGTATGTATAATTATCTACACTTTCTCATTATTATTTACTCCCTCATTTTACATTTGCTTCTCGAGAGTCAAATTACATCTACTTTTACCAAGATTTTGAAGAATTATTTTTTAACATGAAAAAGATTACAACTTACAATATTTTCATATAATTTTCAAAGATCAATTAAATAACTGACTATCTCGTGTAGCAAAATGTAACAAGTAAAAGTTCTGAAAGGAGATTATATAGTGTTGGAAATTCACAACTTTCTAATATGCTTTTTTGTTTGTTTGTTTGTGTAGATTATATTGGTTAATCCAAGATTAGGGGTGATGGAAAAATTAATTGTGACAAGATTTATTGATGTGATTGGGAAAGAATCAGTGTTTTTAACAATTGAAGAAGCAATTGAAAATTGCAGATTTTCACTAAATTCTTCAAGCCAGACAAAAAGAGAAGATGTGGAAATTGCTTAGTATACAAAGAAATTCATTATGCAATATTTTTTATTTACAATAGAAGGAAAAAAATAGTTTTAATTTCTGCCAATTGAACTTTCTTTTTTGTTTTAATGTTTTTATACCTTTCTTCCGTTTGTTTGTTAGAATAGATTTGTAACTTTGATTTTTAATAGTTCTATTATCTTCTTCTTTTTGGTATAAATAAACTTTTTAATAGAGTTCATAAGCTATATATATGACTTAAGTCTATGATAAGAATAACTACATTTTTTAGCACGTCTTTTCATATTAGCCAAAAAAAAAATTTATATATGTTTGTGGCCTTTGATCGATAGAAAATCAGCACAATAGTTTGTCTTTCTATATATACATATGATAGTTGCTTTGTTTACTTTCGATAAAATAAAAATAAAAACTACCCCAAATTATTATTTTTCAAGTGTTTATTGCATAAAAGATAATTTTAAAAAAAATGAGAGAATAGAAAGTGTGTACATTTTAAATTTCTCATATTCCAGGTTCACAATAGTTTTTCTTATGTTTCAATTAGTGCTAAAGTTATGTTTCTAATACAATATATATTTTACTAATTGCTTTTTGGTTGTTATAAATAATAAATACATAGATAGATATTTGCACAAGGTTACTATTGTAAAGAGATAATTTCACAAAGAAGCTACCGTTAATAATGACAATTGTTTAGTGTTATAAGTAGAGTCGTCAATATGGGCTAGGCCCGTTGGGCCGGCCTGGCCTAACCCGGGATTTAATAGGGCTGGGCTAAGATTTTTGGAGCCCATTTAAGAAAAGGGCTTTTTAGCCCGGCCTGAATAAACCTGCTGATTTGGGAGCTTGAGAAATATAGGTAGGGCCGGCCCATGGGCCAAATAAAAATAATTAAAAAAATATAATATAATATTAAAATTTAAAATTAAAGAGAGTTCAAACTCAAAATCTATTTAATATTTAACTAATTGAAACCGCATATAAATTTCAGATGAAAATGAAGATGTTAAGACAACCTTGCCACAAGCTGATTCA
>JAJOOS010034898.1:0-10890 GCA_029582725.1 Solanum chiquidenum | reverse complement strand
TATGAAGAGGTTGTATGGGCGGTCACTTCATTATTCACTTAAGTGTGGCTTAGGGTGACTTGAGATAGAGGCTTAAATGGTAATGAAGGAATTACTTTACTATCTTGTTAAGTATTGTACACTTGTGTTAATTGAGTTGTAAATGATGTGAATATGGTCTTATTTGTGAATGGTGACTTGAAATATGAGTTTATGATTGTGGTTGTAAAGGTTTGTTAAAGAAGGTCTTAAAAGCATACATTCCTTGTAAATGTCCGTTGTGCATGTTTTCTTGCATGGTCATCATACTTAGTACTTATTGTACTAATTCCATATTTCTCTATTGTTACAAGTGTAGGTGGTGGAAAGTGAGGAGATATTTTGGGGAAGCTTGGGATATTGACTCTTCTCAAGAAGCTTGGTATGTCCTCATATATTCGAGGACATAGTTGTTACCTTTCTAGTATTTCCACTTAGACATTGTATAAGACTTATATTTTGTTGTGAAGGGCCGTGTCCCTAAGATGTTCTATTCGTGTCTAAGATGGTACATGAGACTTAGAAATTCTACTTCGTTACATTTGAAAGATTTTATGATTATTATGAATTTGTTTTAAAAAGAGTTTTTATTCCTTACGGTTTTTATTACCGAATGCGATGAATGAATGCTAAGGCTTGTGTAAGACCTCCGAGAGGTCGAATACACATGTAACAGCAAGGGGGTGCTCTCAGGTTGTTACAGAAAGCTGTCAGTCAACATCCCATTGGTGGAAACTCTTGAGCAGATACTAGGATATACCAAGTTCATGAAGGACTTGGTTATTAAGAAAAGAGCGGTGAGTATTGATTTGACTAACCATATTCATCACTGTAGTGCTATTGCTACCAGGTCTTTGGTACAGAAGAAGGAAGATCCAGGTGCATTCACAACACCATGCACTATCGGATCGATTAAATTTGCAAAGGCCTTGTGTGATCTAGTGGCCAACATAAACTTGATGCCGCTGGCCATCTACAAACAACTGGGTTTAGCAGTTCGAAAACCCACAACCATGAGGTTGATGTTGGCAGATAGGTCAGTAACGTGACCTGTGGGCATACTATGTGATGTGCTTGTAAAGGTGGATACGTTAATCTTTCTGGCAGACTTCGTGATCTTGGATTGCGAAGTGGATTTTGAGGTTATCATTATTTGGGAAGACTATTTCTGGCCACAGGACGATCATTGATAGATGTTGAGTGAGGAGAACTGAAATTCAGACTCAACAATGAAGAGGTTAAGTTTAATATTTGTAGGTCCATGAAGCAGCCACATGATAGGAGTGTGGTGTCTGCAATAACGGTCTTTTATGAAGTAGAAATGGGAGCATCAATTGAAGAGAGGATGGTGGTTGAAACTTTAGCTGTAGTACTGATGAACTTTGAAGCTGACTGCAGGTCTGATTATGTAGAGACAGTAAATGCATTGCAGGGTATGGGAGCACACTCTTATGCTCCAAAGAAGTTGGACTTGGATCTGAAAAATAGGCCAAGTCCTCCAACAAAACCATCCATTGAGGAGCCACCTGTGCTGGAACTGAAACAGTTGCCCAGTCACTTGAGGTATGTATTTTTGGGAACTAACAACACTTTACCTATGATTTTGGCTGCAAATTTGAATGATGAACAAGTCCAAGTTGTGATTAAGGTGTTAATTAGGTACAAGAGGTCCATTGGGTGGACTATTGCTGAGATCATTGGGATACCTCTGTGTATATTCACCCATAAAATTCAACTTGAGGAGGACTGCAGCCCAAGCATTGAACATCAACAGAGGCTAAACCTACTTATGCAAGAGGTGGTCCAAAAGGAGATCATCAAGTGGTAGGATGCTGGGGTGGTATACCCTATTTCTGACAGTCACTGGGTCAGTCCGGTGTAATGTGTGCCCAAAAAAGGTGGTATGATTGTGGTTGCAAACGCCAAGAATGAGTTGGTCCCGCAGAGGCCAGTCACTGGATGGCGAGTGTGCATGGATTACAGGAAGCTGAACAAGTGGACCTTGAAGGATCATTTCCCAATGTCTTTCATGGACCAGATCTTGACATGTTGGCTGGCAAAGGGTGGTACTGCTTTTTAGATGGCTACTCTGGCTACAACCAGATATCAATTGCTCCTGAAGATTAGGAAAATACCACCTTTACATATCCTTATGGAACCTTTGCGTTTAAACGCATGCCATTTGGACTATGTAATGCACCAGCAACTTTCCAGAGGTGTATGATGTTTATCTTCTCATACATGGTAGATGATACTCAAGAAGTCTTCATGGATGACTTCTCAATGGTAGGTGATACCTTTAATGATTGTTTGTTGAATCTTAGCAGGGACCTACAGAGATGCGAGGAGGCCAACCTGGTGCTGAACTGGGAGAAGTGTCATTTCATGGTCAAGGAAGGCATAGTCCTCAGGCATAAGGTGTCACAAAAGGGGATAGAGGTAGACAAGGCCAAAATTGAGGTGATTGAAAAGTTGCTTCCACCTATTTGTGTGAAGGGTGTTCGGAGTTTCTTAGGATATTCCTAATTTCATAGGTGTTTCATCAAGGACTTATCCAAAATTGCACACCCCATGTGCAAACTTTTGGAGAAGGAGGTAAAATTCATTTTGATGAGGCATATCTTAGAGCCTTTGAATGCCTGAAGGAGAAGTTGATTTTTGCCCCTGTGATCATTGGCCCAGATTGGACAGAGCCATTTGAGGTGATGTGTGATGCAAGCGGTACTGCTTTAGGAGTAGTGTTGGGTCAGAAGTGCAACAAGATGTTTCATCCGATTTCCTATGCTAGTAAGTCACTGAATGGAGCACAACGAAACTACATAGTTACTGAACAAGAACTACTGACTGTAGTGTATGCTTTTGAGAAGTTCAGAGCTTATTTGTTGGGCACTAGAGTGATAGTCCATACAGACCATACAACTCTGAGATACTTCATGGCAAAGAAGGATGCCAAACCAAGGTTGATTAGATGGGTGTTACTTCTTCAAGAATTTGACTTTGAGGTGAAGGATAGGAAAGGTTGTGAGAACCAAGTAGCTGATCACCTGTCGAGGTTGGAGGTTGAAAAGAAAGAGGAACTCGAGATCGACATAAATGATTCGTTCCCGGATGAGCAGGTATTAGCCGCTACTCTTGATCTTATTCCTTGGTTTGCTGATTTTGCTAACTATCTCGTTAGTGACTTGATGACTGAGGGGCTGACTTATCAATAAAGGAAAAGGTTCCTGCATGATGTGGGTAAGTATTTTTGGGATGAACCTTATCTGTACAGGGTGTGTGCTGACAACATCATCAGGCGATGTGTTCTTGAAGCTGAGATGTTGCATATTCTAGAAGCCTATCACTCCTTTCCAGTAGGTGGTCATCATAGAGGTGTTCAGACAGCTCATAAGATACTTCAGTGTGGGTACTACTGGCCCACAGTTCATCAGGATGCGATGGATGTAGTGAGGAGCTGTGATGTGTGCCAGCGACAATCAGCCATCTCTCGGTGCCATGAGTTACCCATGACACCTATTCTAGATGTGGAGTTGTTTGATGTGTGGGGAATCGACTTCATGGGCCCATTTGTGAGCTCCTATAGGCAAAAGTACATATTGGTTGCAGTGGACTATGTGTCCAAATGGGTTGAGGCAGTTGGTTTGCCTGAGAATGATGGTAAGAGTGTTGCTGGTTTTCTGAAGAAGAATATTTTCTCAAGGTTCGGCACACCAAGAGCTATCATCACCCACAGACCAGTGGCTAAGTGGAAGTCTCCAACAGGGAAATTAAAGCAATTCTGACTAAAACGGTGAATGCCAACATGACAAATTGGGCACGAAAGTTAGATGATGCTTTATGGGCATATCAGACAGCTTTCAAGACGCCTATTGGTATGTCTCCATATCAATTGGTGTTTGTAAATGCATGTCATTTGCCGGTTGAGCTTGAGCATAAAGCACTCTGGGCTTTGAAGAAGCTGAACCTTAGTTGGAGTGAAACTGCAAACAGATGGAGCGGTAACATGAAATTAGTTGCGGTCTCGCTGCAGGATCAGGTTCATGAATGTTCACATACATCACCATGGTATCATCATCGGTGATCTCTAAATCCTCATCTATAGTAGCTGCCTCCTCTCGTACTCTAGTTTCAGCTTTTGTATTTGCCGCAGGTGGAGAGGTCTTTGCACCTTCCTGAGAGCCGCTTCCAGACTCTTCACTGCCCCCTAAATTATCAGCAGACTGGCTACCTGAACCAACATTAGATTCACTACCCAATGCTTCAATGATACCGGAACGACTTCCTCCCTCCACTTAAACACTAGATCCACTTAAGATTATTTCGTGACTGCCCGAAAAATATAAAAAAAATTAATTCGTAAACGTCCGAAAAATAGAAAAATTAAGAAAAAGACATAAAAACACCAAAAAAAATTCCCATACCGCACCAGTAAACTTAGAATATCGATACGAATAAATATCAAAATTTTACATTTTTTTGTGACTGCCTGAAAAAATATCAAAATATTTAATTCGTTAACGTCTGAAAAATATAAAATCAAGAAAAAGACATAAAAACATCTCAAAAAAAATCCTGAATTGCACCAGTTAACTTAGAATATCGATATGAATAAAATATCAAAATTTTACATTTTTTCGTGACTGCCCGAAAAATATCAAAAATTTTAATTCGTAAACATTCGAAAAATATAAAAATCAAGAAAAAGACATAAAAATACCTCAAAAAATTCATGAATCGTACCACTCACCTTAGAATATTGATACGAATAAAATATCAAACTTTTACATTTCTTCGTGACTGCCCGAAAAATATTAAAAAAATTAATTCATAAAAGTCTGGAAAATATAAAATCAAGAAAAAGACACAAAACACTTCAAAAAATTCCTGAATTGCACCTGTCACCTTAGAATATCGATACGAATAAAATATCAAAAAATTTACATTTTCTCGTGACTGCTCATAAAATATCAAAAAAATTTATTCGTAAACGACCAAAAAATATAAAAATCCAGAAAAAGACATAGAAACACCTCAAATAAATCTCGAATCGCACCAGTCACCTTAGAATATCGGTACAAATAAACTATCAAAATTTTACATTTTTTGTGAGTGCTAAAAAAATATCAGTAATTTTAATTTGTAAATGTCCAAAAAATATAAAAATCAAGAAAAAGAAATAAAAACACCTCAAAAAATTCTCGAATCGCACTAGTAACCTTAAAATATCGATATCAAAAATTTTAATTCGTAAATGTCTGAAAAATATAAAAATTAAGAAAAAAACATAAAAACACCTCAAAAAATTCCCGATTCGTACCAGTCACCTTAGAATATCGATACGAATAAAATATCAAAAATTTACATATTTTCGTGACTTCCCAAAAATATAAAAAAAATTAATTCGGAAACGTTTGATAAATATAAAAATTAAGAAAAAGACATAAAAACACCTCAAAAAATTCCCGAATCGCACCAGTCACCTTAGAATATCGATATGAATAAAATATCAAAATTTTACATATTTTTGTGATTTCCCAAAAAATATCTAAAATTATAATTCGTAAACGTCCAAAAAATATAAAACTCAAGAAAAAGACATTGAAACACCTCAAAAAATTCTCGAATCACACCAGTCACCTTAGAATATTGGTACGAATAAATATCAAAATTTTACATTTTTCGTGGTTGGCCGAAAAATATCGAAATTTTTAATTCGTAAACGTCCGAAAAATATAATAATTAAAAAAAAAAACCTCAAAAAATTCCCGTATCGCACCAGTCAACTTATAATATCAATATGAATAAATATCAAAATTTTACATTTTTTCGTGACTACCTATAAAAATATCAAAAATTTTAATTCCTTAACGTCTGAAAAATATAAAAATCCTGAGAAAGACTAAAAAACACCTTAAAAAAATCTCAAATTGCACCAGTCACCTTAGAATATCGATACGAATAAAATATCAAAATTTTACAATTTTTCGCGACTGTGATACGTCCAAAATTACACCTCAATGAAGAGATATAAACGGTCGAAGTCAATTCACAGAACTCAACTTGAGTTGAGGTCGATCCCACAGAGAATATCTTTACAGAAATGATTTCACTGTCGCGTTTTACCCTAATGTCGTTACTATTTCCTAAATAAACAATTGCAAAAAGTAAAATTGGGTTTAGCGTTAATGCTTTGATAACCAAAGTTGCAACTAAAGTCTAATTCAACAAGTAACAAAATATCAGTTTCGAAGCTGTTTCAATAATTAAGTGAAACTAGGATTTTGTTCCCCATAACGTTGCGTTTAGTGTTCTTACGTAATTGAGTTTCAGGCAACTTACGTCTACAAACTACATGCGAGTTAGCTATATCTGACACTTCTCAGTCTACTCAGATAATCTTCACCCAAGTCCTCTCGGTCTAGTGTGTTACACAATTTACCCTCGCCTATAATGGTGTTAAGATTCTTTTCTCTCAAACTCGAACTTTAACTCCATTTCGTTAGATTAGTTCAGATTTTTCCTAACTATCATTTTTATCTCGAACAGATGACAGATACAGGCTTAACCTAATGCGTGCACTCATCAGGATATATGAATAACGAAAACTAAACTACAGTTTGTAACCACAAATTGCCTTTCACTCGTTTTACGAAATCACACTTAGAACTTCGTCACGGATCCCACAACCCCAGTTGTGGTGTTTAGCCACTAATGATTTCACATAAATGTTCATAAATATAGAATGAAAACATGTTAGAGAGTACTTACGAGAATAAGCAATCAACAACCACTTTGATATTTCAAGAATCCGAAATCGAAATCAAGCCTAATTCCAAATACAAAGTCGAAACTAAAAGCTATGAATTCTCCCAAATTGTTCGTCGTTCAATGAAAGATAAGATAAAAAATATAAAAAACTACCTAATTAGTTCAAATAAGTGTTTTAAAAAAGTCCTACTCGAAGTAGGACTGAACTGTGGGGCCCTTTCACGGCCACTTCCGCGACCCGTCAAGGGCTTCACGGTCCGTGAAGCCCTCCGTGGTCTTCCCTTGGAACTGCCCAAAAGTGGGTCTGCAACACTTGACACTGGAAAGTATTCACGATCACCACGACGGGGACCGTAATGAGGACCACGGGTCGTGAGGCCTTCCGTGGTCTTCACTTGGTCGAAACTGCATTTCAACTTCTCACAACTTAAACACAGGATCCACTTCACGATCAACAATACGGATCGTGACGACGACCATGGCCCGTATAGGTGCCTGTGGTCTTAACTTGGCCACGATCAATTTGTAACTTTTCTTTGCCCCTTCACTGGTTCATGACCACGACTTGCACCACGGGCGGTTGTGAGGATCACGACTCGTGAAGTCGTCCGTGGTACTCACTTGGTAACTTCTCTCTTCAACTTTTCAAAGCTCCTTCATTGTCTCAATACCACGACACGCATCACGGGCCGTTGTGAGGATCACGACTCATGAAGTCATCCGTGGTCTTCACTTCCAATTTAACTAAATTTTCATCTTTGCTATCTTCTTTCACTTCCATTTGTTTCACTTGTACAAACACTACCAAACACATTATATATACATAAAGACACTCGATTCTAGTATTAATCCTTAGTTTTCAAGCATCAAATGTGCCAAGATTTTGCGGCACATCAACACCCACAACTTAGAACCATTACTTGTCCTCAAGTGATGAGAAAATCAATACATTCAGCCCTCAAATTATTCAAACACTTTTGAAACTATGCAACAATCATCTCAAACACAATTTGTATCCAAAGCCATGAATCTAACATGCAAGGATCAATCTATGACATCTCATTACTTACAGTCAATCATGCTTTTGCCTGTGAATTATCAGCTAAAATAATCTACTCTCAAATGCAATCATTGTGTCCTCACACCAAAGAAGTCCCTCACTCATGATAATTGGCACTAAGTATTACACTCACACTCTTAAAGAACTTGTAACACTAGCAACAAACTACCATAGGTTTGCCCTTGCTTTCTACACTCTATCTTGCAAATACCCGGACTAGGATCACTGTAGGACTTTATCGGCTTGTAACATAGGCTCAGGCTAGGGAATGGATATTTGGATTCATGAGTGACTAGTCCCTTGGTTTTCCAAAGTTTCATTTTCACACAACTCTTTACTGAGTGATTCCCTCTTTCTCTTCATTTCAACACATCCCAACAACCATTATTTTCTTTTTTCTTTTTCTTTTATTTTCTTCACACTTCCTTTTTTTTATATGAAATTTTTTATATACACTCAGCTCACTGGTTGAACCTTCTTTTGCACTTCTTCTTTCTGCTCGGATTGCAATCACCCTCAACTTAGGCTTTTGGCCTGAGTTGTGACATCGTATCTTCGGAAACCAAAGGATATGATGTTTACTTGTAAGAACAAAAACTGACTTTTAGGCTCAAATCGGGTTCAAGTGGTAAGCTTTTTATTTGGTAGTTCTATTTTTGGCTTTTTATTGGCTTACAAAAATGGCCTACTGATCCTTTCCTATCCGTTTATTCTCAGACTTAAGCAAGACTACTTGGGCAAGTTCTAGTTTCTGCTCCTAATGTTAGACTTCAAACAACACTCTCACACACACATGACAGAAGAATAAATTATCCAGTTTCTTGGTTCACTAATTTATTGATCAGACTAACAATGCTCAACATATAAGTATCTAAGATGTCATCTAAAGATCCTCACAGTTAAAGTTCAGATTTAGGTCGTCATTTCTAACAGACTAGCTGCAGAATAGGTCAACACACAAACACAAACACAAAACCAATTTTTTTTATAGTAAACACAGAGTCAACCTCCATTCAGCTTAACAACTAGAATGGCAGGTTACTTACCACCCCCTCCCAAAAAAAGGACCTTTCCCTCAAAGTCAATAGAGAAAATAAAATAGGGCTGTGAGGAGGGGTCATACCTACGCCGCTCTAGGCGCCAACACTCTTAAAACTCAGCACATGATCAGATTGGCTACTATTCGTCGGGGCAGGTGCTCCGCTACCAGAAGCTCCATCTAATACTGTATCTCGTTGTTGTTGCTCAAGGGCTTCTTTTTCTCTAGCTGCCTTCCTGGATGCCTTGCAAGCTTTCTTTTCTTAGCTTCTTTCCTCTCTGGACAGGTCAACAGTTATCTCCTCATCTTATTCTCCGGTTCTGTGTTTTCTCTTGCCAGACTTACTCTTGGGTAGTTCACCCCAGAGATCGTCAATTGATTGAGTGGAGGGTTCCTGATTTAGCAGTTGCATTAAAGAATCTGACATTACTGGAGTGGGTACCTGGACTAGATTTTTAGCTAGTTTAGCAACCTGAGTTCGCATCTCAGCCAACTGTGATTTGAACTCTTCAGTATCTATTGAACCTGCTGCCTGGAATCGATCATGGACAAGGTTCTCCAAACCATCCATCCTGTCTTTTAAGACAGTCAGCTCCTTCCGCATCTTATCTTTAAGCTCTTTCTTCGCAGCTAACACATCTCTTTGTATCAACTGAGGCATCCTGTTGACTATCTGTTGACTAAGGTCCTGGTTTGGCACTGATTTGCAACCAATTTCTCAAGAAATAGCATAGGGTTGGTGACAAAGGTACCTGGAGCCTGGGAGGCTGAAGCTGGAGATGGTGGTGCCTCTGTGTAAGGTTGTGATGACTCTCCTTGTTCTGGACCTCTATCTGCATGTGGGATGTCAATTGATATGTGAGGGACAACAACTAAGGTACCTACAGTTGCAGATTTCCCACCAAAGAGATGGTTCGTAACATCTTTGATCTTAGAAACTTGGATGAGTCTGAATGCTTCACCCCATCTGTCAACCAGCCTGTTTGGAGGAATGCTCACTTGTCGACATAATTTCCCTAATAGACAGGGAAATGGAAGTCTAGCTCTCTCATTTAATGCCCCGTCTCTCATCTCGGTCGCTATAATTCACCCCACATTTACCGGGTAACCAACCATAAGACACGCTACCAACGAGGCCAGGGAAGGGGACAAAGTGTTATCATTAGCTGTCGGTCGCAATTGTTCCCGGACGACAGCCCACCAAACCTTGGTTGGAAAAGATAGTGAAGCTTTAGTAAAGATGTTGGAGTTGTGGTAACCCAACCTGCATTCTCTGCATCTACAATAATTTTCTTCGCAATCCATCTCAAAACCCTCTCTCGAGAATTTTGATCCTCCATCGTAGTATCACTGGTGACCTCATGATGTTTACCTTCGAAAAGGACAACTGAATCTGGTGCAGTGTATTCTGGGTCATACAACATCCTGTTAATAGTGGCCTTAGAGATGTCTATTGGTTTGCCCCAAACTATGATTGAGTTGAGTGGACCCCAGGTAATGGCAATGTCTCTCTGTCCACGTTTCGTACTCTCTGTTTCTGCAGCAAAGTTCATCAGTGTAGCTGTATAAGATGAATAAAACTCTTTGGCCAGGTGGCTGGAGTATTCTCCAGGTGCATTGTCCATCCAATCGAACTGATGGAACTGAAATGTCCGATAAATATCGAGGAACGCCTTGATATTAGCTACCACCACTCTAGTCTCAGGCATGATCGCGCACCTATTGAAACTGTCATTCTTGGTCACAATACCCTTGTTGAAGAATTCTTCGGACTGGTTCACAGTCCACATGGAGCGGTAACAGGAAATCAGTTACGGTCTCGCTGCAGGATCAGGTTTATGAATGTTCACATACATCACCATGGTATCATCATCAGTGATCTCTAAATCCTTATCTATAGTAGATGCCTCCCCTCGTACTCTAGTTTCAGCTTTTGTATTTGCCGCAGGTGAAGAGGTGTTTGCATCTTCCTGAGAGCCGCTTTCAGACTCTGCAGTCCCCTCCC
>JAJOOS010034897.1:0-10720 GCA_029582725.1 Solanum chiquidenum | reverse complement strand
GAAGTAATAACTAAGCCAAACATCGATTATGATGTCTAATATGAGGTAAAGGTAAGGGTTAGTAAATTATACACATGTAGCCGGACCAAGGTGCGGGATGAAATTCTCTAGATGCCGGACCAAGGATTTAGAGATACCTAACTTATCACTTTGCATGTGGTGCACTAGGATAAGATTGCTATTACTAGGATTACTGCGTTATGAGCTTGTGGGGAACACGTATACCCTAGTTATTTCTCTCATCTTGATAACAACCAAAATTAACTTTTTATTACTGATTACTTATTGAATTCTTACAATTTATTTCACAAAACCCCCCCTTTAATTACTTGTTTTTGGAAATAATTTGACTAATTGAATATAATTATTGGTTAAAGTAAAGTCTAAACCATTTTCCTCGTGGAATCGACCCCAACCTACAAGTTGGGTTCTTTACTTGATAATGATCTCTTATACTTATTTAGGGAGGTGTAATTTGAGTGTATCAAGAATCATAACGAAGATTGATTTGTTTTGTATGTGTGAGAGAACTTTCATGTTATAACTCTTGAAAAGAAGTATACTCTTGTAGAGTTTCATGATAAGGTCCCTCAAGATCTACTACAAAATTGATTAGTTATGACGAAGCACTACTAGACAAAATTGCATGAGAAAATAACTTGGTAAATTTCTTTCGATAAGAAATAAAGGAATGCCTGTGAAAGTTGTCAATGCATAGTTAAGAGTCTAAGTGAGAGATTGTTAGGGTATATACTATTAATCATGTGTTTAGACATAGTATTCTAACAGTTTTGACATGAAAGTTTTTTAAATTTCCCGAGTAATTATAATTTTTTGGATGACGATATAGAGGTTTACTAATGTAAAAGTGAATACAGATTCAGATTTGGCTTTGGTGAACAAAAAATCCGAAAAAGGAACATAGCAGATGAAGAAGAAGAAGAAAAAGAAGAAAGAGAGAGTGAGAGAAGAAGGTTGCAAAAATTGTATTCATATTAATTTTTGTTTGTCAATTATTTTTGTTTTACTCAACATTTGTATTTTTATTAAGAACATTATATATTTTTTTAGTTTGTAGTCAATCTAATAGGTATGCCAAATAGATTTGTATTTCTTAAGCGTTGATGTATCCTATTTTTTGCACAGTCAATTTGTATTTTTTTTTAGAATATTGTATTCTTTCTCAAAAGATTGTATTATTTCCAGTATGTATACTATTTTCTTCTAGAATCTTGTATCATTTCTTAAATCATTTTCATATGTAATGATTAGATTATATTGGGATGCAATCAATAATAATTTTATAATACAAATAAAAGAAAAATATATTTGGCAGCCATGTAATATAATTTTGATCACTGGACACACTTTTTAGTTTACACTATGAAAGTAAAATACATACATAACTCAATCATGAATATTTTTGTTATATGAATGTAAATTTGTATTTGTTGATGATTTTGTATTCGATTTTTATGGAATACAATATAGTTACGTGGATAACTATTCTGTCTGGAGCGATGATAGCCTTAAGATCATCCTATCGAACGGTTGGTGGCAGCTTCCTCCAGAACAACAAGGCCGCATCAAACACAAGTGGAAAAATAAGTAAACTCAAATGTCGAAAACAAAAATTAGAAATAAAAAAACTACATGAAAAAACCGGTTGAATATTTAAGAAAACAAAAATTGGAACACCAAATAAGATTAGATCCCATCCGTAGCAAAACGGGGATGAACAAGGCACCAAGCAACAAATTCAGCAGGACATTTGAACTTCTAGCCCAACGTCGATTTGTATGCCTATCTATTTGTATGAATCTCCTTTTTTCTGGCAAAAACTTTGATCAATTGTTTTGTCTTCTATGGAGAAGGAGGATCATCAATGGTGAATTGAAAGTCGTTAATGGAGGATGAGGAAGACGAGAGAATTTATCGCCTATTTTAGTCTCTTAATCTGTATCAATCTCCTTTTTTCCGACAAAAATCTTGTCTTGCTTTCTACGAAGAAAGAGAATCATCAATGGAGAATTGAAAGTCGTTAATGGATGATGATGAAGATGAGAGAATTTGTGCCTATTTTAGTCTCCTAATCCGTAAAGTAAGTAATAATATATATTTTAACACTATTTACTTAATTTGAAAGATTCTCTCCCTTGATTTTCTCTAATTTGTTATTTGCTTAGTTGTATATTTTAAAGTTAAATTAAAGAAAAAAAAACATAAATCAACAATATAACAAACTAAAATATTGACATTTTTCATAAATATTGAAAGTGTGGTTAAGAGGTCCTATTGAATTCTAAAATATTGACATTTTAAAATTTTTTCCTTAAAACAATCCACAATATACATAGTTTGGGCCCGAAAGTGACCCAAGCCCAAACTTAATTAGGCAACTACTAAAAAATAAAATTAAGGCAATCGAGAAAACATCAACTGAAAATAAAAGGGGGCAGAGCTGGATGAAGCTCTGGAAGCTCAAGAAAATCTCCATGGATAGGTTCTTCAAACTACGTACCAATCGATGTTTTCGAAACACAATTCCGTGGTCGAGTAGAAATTGACCTTAGGCTTTCACAAGTTTCATGAACACCATGAATTCACACTCAATGAAAACTTCTTCAACCACTAAATCAGGGTTTTTTCTATAATGAAGGTAAGCTTCAAAGATCTCCCTTAAACTGAAATAGAACTTCAAATGTAAAGTAAGACCATGGGTAAGGTTGCATTTCTTCATCGTTAACAGGTTGAGCTCCAAAGGAACTAATACTATTGTTATAGGATGTCACGCCTCGAGCCTACACCCTGGACATGACCGACACTCGAGAACCATTGCTAGTCCCCAAACGAACCCTTCTCTTGGATGGCTGCTAAGCGGAAAACTAACTCAAAGCATACAAAAATATCAAACTGAAGGAAACGTTTAAAATAGTTTACTAAATCTCAAAACTATCTGAAAATACTGAGTATGAAACATAGATTTTAAATAAAATATCTGTAACTGAATACTAAAAGACTGACCAAGACTGTCTATCTAAAATATATGTAACCGAATACTGAACTGAAGGACTGAAAGTACTCAACTAAAGTATAGTATAAATCATGATGAGAATCATTTAAGGTTTTACTATAAGAATACAATAATAGTAATAATATTGAACTAAAATATATAAATAAAAATATACTTTACTTTACTTTACTTCACTGTGAGTTTCTACCACCGACAACCATCACTATGAGCCTTGTGATGATACAATATCTTACCCACGTTGTTAGAGCTACCCTTTACCTTGCCGGAGTATATAACACAACTGAACTGATGAATCTACTAAAAGGCCTTCTTGAGGTAGTGATAATTCGTCTGAATGTCGGTACAATTCTATCCTACACTGGCTACTTAGTTTATGAGATTTGAATTGTTTGAACTCTTATCTCATATCGGTGCTCAATACTACTCCCAAAATAATATACTTATATGATATGCTCATAGTTTGGTAACTATCTGTCTGTCTGAATAAAGGGTGAGACCACGCTTAAATCTGTAAGTCAAAGCTCAAATCTTTTTAAAATGTATCTTTTAAAGTCATGTATATAACTTAAATCATGAGAAAGTCTTCTAACTTGCATAGCTCATAAGTATTCGAAATAGTTTTCACAATAGCGTAAAGACTCTAAAATCATACTTTGAAATATAAACTTCATGAAATCATAACAATTTCATGTCAATAACTCACAAGATCAACAATGTAAAACCTTACTAAGTATAAAAAGGAAGTACATAGGTCAACAATCTTTAATCGTGAATAATTAATTTAAGAAATCGTGTAATTCAGGTCATAATTATGGATGAATTCGAAAGTAAGTTTGATAATCCTAACTATGGAATTTAGTTCATGAACATTGATAAATCTTGGACATGAGGATGAAAGGAATTCCTCATTGAAGCCTTACATGAAGAACCACAAAAACTTTTCTTGAACCTTGGAGATGAGTTCTCGAGGAGCTTTCTTGAAAATCTATGAATTTCATAAGTAGGAGTTATTAATTCATGTTAAGATGAAGACATTATGAAGTTTTATGATCAAATCTTATCTTGGATGATGAACCTTGGAGGAAGTTAGTTTCTTGAAAACTTTTCTTTCTAGGGTAAATTTATGAACTAAGGAGGTGAACTACGTCTTTGGAGGGTCATTAAAAGCCTCAGACATACGCCCGTGTGGAAAATGCCTCATGCTCGCAGTCAACCGTACAGGAAGGCAGTACCTGCTGCCTCGGTGCGCTAGCGCACAGAAATTGCCTCGGTCTTCGGCCGGCGCGTGGCAAGATAATGTCCAGTAAAATGGACATAACTTCTTATTTTGAATTCCAATTGATGCAAAATTGGTGTCGTTGGAAGAAGACTCAAACACCTTTAATTTGATGGGTTAAGGGACACACAAATCTTCATATTCTAAGAGATATGGTTGTTTGAATTTGATCCAAGTAGAATTTTATATCAAAACTTAATCGGTAAAGAAGCTTTCAACTCAACTTTGTGCTAGGGAATTTTTGTGACCTTAATTCATCTCCAAATTTATTTCCACACTATAGAATTGACCTTAACACCTAAACATAATTTATGAGTCACCCAATACGATCTTATACGTAAATGAAGAATGGTTCAGGTCTTACATTTGAATTTTTTTGGGTGTTACATTAGAATCAGATCTAGCACCCTTCCCTAGTCAAAGTTGAGATAGTAATTAAGGTATTATTCCATCCTCTTGAAAAATCTACCATATTCATCTTCCTTCAAATGAACATATGATTAATCGATGTAGTGCTGGTAGTAGAAGTGTTATTGTTGCTGTTGATATTGTGTTGATTCCTGCAATGAGTTCCCATATTATTTTGACACTTCCTTATTCTCATGTTTGGAGTGTCCAGTTTCTCCAGTTGTATCATTGCCTTTCCTTTACTTGGTATCTCTATCAGTGAGCTGAAATTTTTAATGAATGTACCTACAAAGCTAAAAAATTATGTTAGTAAAAAAATCCGTGACTTGATTGCTTTAGGTAAGTTGCATCAACTGAAACAACCCATGGAGTCTCTCAACCTCCATCTAGAACCCTTTTGCAGACTAAAGAATATGTCTCCAAAACCATAGGCCTTAAATTATGATTGCAACAATATTCTAGACCAATTCTTAGTGCTTTGATTTTTGCAGCTAGAACTGGTTCCTTTCCAATGTTTCTTGTTTCAGCATATACAAAGTTACCTTCAACATCTGTAATACAGAAAACAATAGAAAAATTGTCTGTCCTAACATCCAATCCTCCATCAATGTTGCATTTATAGTCCATTACATGACAAGAGATCAATGGACTGTAATTTCAACAAATTTTGACAATTAATAAATATTGACCAAGTTTTTATTGATTTCCCCTTATTTTGTTTTTTCTTCTCCACAATTGTCATCCAATAAAACTAGGTACAACAAGAATCAAAGGTTTCAGTTTAAGGGGACACTCAAACTTCCACCAAGGAGCACAAAATTGTTTAAGTTGAATTACAGAACATTCAATCCCAACAGCCCCTTCAAACATGTTCAATAGTTTTATAGCATCTGCACATTTAACAAATAGATGTTCAAAAGATTCTTGCTGATTACCATTGCAACGACAACATTTTACTTCAATCTCAATCTTGATTTTCACTAGCACTTGTATAATGAGAATTCTATTCTGCCAAAGCCTCCACATGAAAAAGAGATTTTAAAAGGAATTCCTATCTGCCAGATGTATTTAAACAACTCCTGAACTAAACCTTTCCTTCTTAAGGCCTCCCAAGCACATTTAACATTAAATTTATCATTACTAGTTAGCATCCACTAGGCCTTGTTCCAGTCCTCTGATTTACCTACTACCTCCAGTACCCTATGAATCAGATCTACCACTTCATCATTATAAATATGAACCAATAGATCATTTCCTTATTGTAGCAACAACTGATTGACATCTTCATATGCATAATAATGATGATTTGATATAGGAAGATAATAATATAATTTCCCCAAATGAGTCCAGTTGTCAAACCAAATACTTGAATGACCAAACTTTGTTTCCCACCATATATCTTGATCAATAACATCGCTATCTTCTATTATAAATTTCCAGACTTGAGTATCACCTTCCCACTGTACCAATTGAGGTCTATAGGTTTTATAATATTTTTTTCACATGAAATTTGCCCATAATGACTTTTTGGTCCTAAAATTGCCACCATAATTTAGCAAACAAAGCTTTGAACACATCAAATAGAGACCTAAACCCTAATCTACCCTCATGTTTGGGCAGACAACAATCTACCCAGGACACCCAGTGCTTGTAAGTTCCGTAGAAACTTTACAAACATTCTATGAAGATCATGAATCACAAACTTGAGAGGAACAATAGAGGACAAATGGTATAAGAGAACAATTTACCCTTCCACATTTGCAGTTTACTTTTTAGATTCTTAATAAGTTCAGAAAAATGAACTTTCTTTTTCTTGCATGTCCAATAGGACATCCCAAGTATATGAGAGAGAATTTTCCTCTAGCAAATCCTGTAACAGCCTCCACCCTCTTATAGCTCCACTGGCAGCTTTACTATGCATAAAAATCGACTCTTCTACTTATTAATCATCTGGCCAAATTCTTTTTCATATAATTCAAGAGTCTGCATAATCAATTTCAAAGTAACAGGATCAGCATATGAGAAGATAATTATATGATTTGCATATTCTAGGTGGTTGATGTTTTCACTCAACATAGCCATGACAAAACTCTTTAAATCTTTATCATCAAATAAATTAGTCAACGCTCTTGTCAAAACTTCAGCATATATGATAAAAAAGAGCACCATTTTTCTTAAGACTTGAATAAAAAATCTCCAATCCCCTCTATCATTTATTTTAGCCATATCAATCTTAAGAACAACATTTGCATTATTTTAGCCAAATCAATCTTAAGAACAACATTTGCAGGCTTCTCCCTCTTCCTTATATCAGTAATAAATTTCTAAGCCAACAGTACATTCTCAGTAATACTCCTTCCCTTAACAAAATCATATTGATTTTGAGAGATAATCTTAGGAAGAAAGATTTCAATTTTGAGATAACCTTTAAACTTAAGCTGTTAGAGAGAAGCACACTTTTATTACTTTTTCATGGGTCAAGTACGTGGATTTTTTTTTTGATTTGGGTGGCGGTGAGATTCGATCTTAGGACCTTTGCATGCTCTGATACCTTGTTGAAATATATGACCATCTCATCTAAAAGCTTAAGCTGCTAGAGAGAGCACACTTTTATTATTTTATTATATTTTCAACATCGATCTCCTTTAGAAAATCATTGCAAATTAGCTTTTTGTTTCCAAAAGTCCTCATATTGCAAATACTTCTTATTGAAATTTTAAGGGAATTAGTGGGAAATTTTGGTTTAAAGGCTATTTTTAATGTTTTGGAGGGAAAAATAATTACTATTTATTTTGGATGCACAGAACAAGCTTTTTCTTTTTAATGTTTATTAACAAGTAACTAATTAATAAATTTGACTTTAGTATTACAAAAGCTTAAAAAAGTTAAAATTTAAGCAAAAATAAATAATAATGAATATGACTATATACGATATCTTAATACAAATTATAGTACAAAGTAGAAAAAATATTCAAGCTTATCTTAATAGATTAAAAATATAAAGGATCAAAGATTACAATCAAATTGAAATGAAGAAGGAGAATGTGTGTGTATATATATTAATAGATTAAAAATATAAAGGATCAAAGATTACAATCAAATTGAAATGAAGAAGGAGAATGTGTGTGTATATATATAATGAAATTAACTTTCAACATTAATTGTTATATATCATATAATTTGAATATACTAATCCTCGGAACGTGCAACTTAGAAAAGTTAATTTATATATTATGATAGTGGAGCGTACATAAATTCATTGCTAAATTCATTGTTATATCTCTTCACATAATATAACATGAAAATGTTGTGTCAGATGTTGGAGGTTTCATATATTGAATGCTTCACGAAAAATAAACCTTTTATTATATTAGATGAATTAATATATTTTAATTACTAAATGTAAGTTTTAATAATTGAAAAAGAAACTGGCTATAAAAAAGATACATATAAAAAAAAAAATTACAAAATGTCTAGGTCGTGTGACATGAAATTTATAGAAAAAATTACAAGGTCAAACGGAAAAGAAAGAAAAGTAAATAAAGACATGACATCTATAATAAAAGACATCACATTAAAATATATTGTAACGACCTGCTCCCGTCGTTATAGAAAAAACAAAGGGGGAAAATTTAGGGCCGAAAAACTTTTTTGTGGTATTTGGATTTTCCCAACCTAGTTCAGATTTGGACGAAATCGGAGTCATTAAGGTGTAGGAAAATCTGGTATCAATCGGGTGATTTATTTATGATTTTGATTACATAGGTGGATAGATAACTTGTTAAGGAATCCGTACAACTTTACGAAATTGAATTCGGGTGAGTAGAACTCCCGAAATCGATCTTAGCGTGAATGGTATTTTTTGAGCGTCGTTGGTTAGAGGTGAGTTGTGAAATTGGGGTCTTGGAATTATTGAAATAGCTCACTTGTTTTGTGCAAGCCGCTTTGGTGGTGGTTTTGGTCACCCTGGCAATGCCCCTGTAGCGGGGTGATGGCCACTGTGGCGGGCCAAACGCGACTTAAGGTAGTAAATAAACCCCTAAATGACCTTAGTCTGCACTTTTTAATTTTTAGAGCTAAGGAACGAACCCCAGACAACTCTTGACAGTTTTCCACCATTCTTGAGGCTAAATGTAAGTTTTTCACTCCCCAAATCCGTTTTTCGATCTGTAGAACGTAATAGAATGGGTAATTATCGATGGAGGAGGGTTTTGATCTAGATTCTATGGTGGAAAAATCCCTAAATTAGATACTTGGGATCATGGGTTGGATCTAGGGTTCATAGAATTGTTAGTAATTCGGGTAATTAGTGATTGTTTATTGATTCCCGTGTTATTATGATATTTTGTAGACCAAGAACAAGCGGAATGAATCCGGAAAGGGAAGGATCAAGTTTCTTAGGGTTTCAAGCTTGTTTCGTGGTAGGTGATGGTTGTGATTCTATGATTGTATGATGTATGTTCGTTCTTGCTTCATTATGATACATGTATGTATATGAATGCTACATTATTGATCACACTTCTTGTAAATGAGATGGATGAATTATGATTGACATGAAATCATGACTTAAATGTATGATCTTGAGAATATACTTGTGATTGTGATTGTGGTGTGTTGAATGGATCGGTTGCCACGTTCCGGCATATTAACTTGGATCGGTTGCCACGTTCCGGCATAACTAAGGGATCGGTTGCCATGTTCTGACATAAACATTGGATCGGGTACCACATTCCGGTATGCTAACTGTTTGGGTTTGGGTTCCATGAGAGGACCAATGATTTGATATAAATGTGAAGTTGTTCGTTGTTCGTAAATGTTGATAATATTGTGTATGTTCGGTATATGCATGCGATTGTATTGTTGCATTGACTTACTTATGTTGCACTTAGTAAGATAGCCGCGTGATCCTACCAGTACACTGTGGTTGTGTACTGATACTGCACTTGCTCTTTCTTTGTTGAGTATAGGACATCTTCAAGCGGCTATTGACAGACCTCGTCTAGAAGATTTGTGATAGTAGCTTCCAATGCAAGGGTGAGCCAGTTTGTCCCGGGCCGCCACGAGTTCTCTTTCCGTCTATGTTCAAATTTTGGACTTAGACGTGTTCTAATTAGCATTAGTTCATTAGTTTGGGGTTGTATCCCTTCTTGTTTAGATTTGTTGAACTTTAGATGTTTTGGTACATTGACTTTCCGGTTCTAGGCGTATCTTCCGCAATGTTAGTTTATTATTGTTAAACTTTTGTTAGAGTTTATGGGAACTCTAATTTTACTTGTGATGATGATCCTATTTCACATCAATATTATTGAGTTGCTAGGGATTAAATAAGTTGTTTAATTGTATTTTAAAGGTTGTATATACTCGTGAACAAGTTGAGGACCTTGATACATTGGTTGGACTGTTTCTTTGCTAAAGCACTGAGGTTTGTGTATAAACTTGTACTTGCACTCTTTTAACTGCTGGTATATTTGAAAGTTGATCTTGGTACATTGGTTACCTCTTGTCACTTTGCATTGTCATGTTGCTATCCTTTGAGACGTTAAAGACGCTTGTGTAACTCGCCCACTTGTACGGATTGTTTGATCACTTGGCACTCTTGTTGGGACCTTGTGCTTCTTGTGGCTGTGACTTTGTCACTCTTGGCATGCCTCTTGATTCGGATCATTTGCCATCTTGACTCTGGATTTTTAGTTCGTCTTAAGTATGGATGTTGTCCATTTTCAGTACGAACTAGAAAGCCATGTTTAAAATGGTTCTTGGTTCTCTTGATTATTGGGCTTTGACCCTTCTTGATACAGGGCGTTAGCCCTTCTTGATACTTGCTTGTGCTTGGTGTGAAGACACGATGTACATATTGGGCGAGCCTTGTTATTGAATCTCTTGGAAATTTGTGCTATGAGCGTGCTTGATATTTGGACATCTAACTATCAAACTTGATACTCTTGATATATTGTTTACTTTATTTATTTATTATGTTTGATTATGCTGCCCATGACTTGAGA
>JAJOOS010034896.1:0-10813 GCA_029582725.1 Solanum chiquidenum | reverse complement strand
ACATAAATACATGAAAAGTAAGCACCTCCACCTTTCAAGTGGATCAATCCATTCATATATAAGAATCTTAAACATAGAGTACCTTCATACATTGCCTTCAAGGCTATACTTCAAGATTCAACACTTACAATTTACACTTTAAGGGTCATAGATCATGGCTTGCAATCACACTTAGAATTACTACTTTAAGCATGAATCAAAAAAGACTAATTAACTAAATTAACATAGATACTATTCTAAGTATTCACATTGTATGAACAAACCCATCTCAATTTCATAAAGTTGGGGTCATGGGGAAGCACATGGGTTCATGGGGAATTTCACAATAAAAACCCTCAATAAACATCAAATTCATCATAATATAGGATAATTAACATAAAGAAATCATTTTCAAGAAGAACCCATGCCTAGAATCAAAACCTAGTTTTTGAACAAATTCCCAATTTCGAAAATTAGTGTTGAAGGGCTTCATGGAGAAAGAAATTCCATGAATGAAGGTTCCCATACATTAATTGAATCTTTTCCACAAAATTGGAGTGAAAATCTTGGAGCTTGAACCCTAATCTTAAAGCTTTTGGTGTTCTTCAATGGAGGAACTTGTACAAAGAGAAAATATTGGAGAAGAGATGAACTTTTTATTTTGAAGTGGGTGTTTGTGAAAGTGATTAATTTTGGGGATATTTTAATATAAAATCCCTTATATAGTTATTTAGAAATAATATAAAACATACCCACTTTCTAATTTAACTTAAAAATAATATTTACGAAAATGCCCCTGCATATATGGACTTAGCCAAAAAAACTAAGGAAATGTTTAAGGAAGCATTTAAGGTCCTTGAAGTGGTCCACTAGCCTTGGACCCTCCCTTGGACTTTGCCTTTGGCTTTTTAAAGCTAAGGCATATCCATGGGAGTATTCAAAAGGCCTATTTATACCATATATATATTTATTTAAAAATAATATAGACTATACCCATTTAATTTGGACTAAAAGGAAATTATGAAATTATCCCTTTTTATGCCTCTCTTGGATTGCCCAAATAAAACTAAGGCAATTACCAAGGCAGCTTTTAAGGCCCTTAAATTGATGTACCTTCCTTAAACCCTCCCTTGGACTTGCCTTTAGCATTTTAAAGCTAAGGCATAAGTCTACAAGGGAGTACATGGCAGTGGGCCCCCACATGCACACGTGCACTGCCTAGTGTACTAGGGCAGCCCCTATGCGTGGTGATCCCCATTCGGTGGGGGCCTCTTTTGTCCTTATACTCTCACGTGTAAAGCCCCTAAGAAAACTAATTAATTGTATAAGGGACCTTTTAAGGGTCGTGGACTGCTTCAAGTCCCTTGAACCCATGCGTGAACTGCCAACTTGCCCAAAATGGCTAAGGCAAAGTTCACGAGGCCCTTCAAGGACAGTGAACTGTTTCACCTCTCTTGAAAATATACTTAGTCAAAATTTGGACTATTTTACAAATCCACGTTTATGCATAAACTTTTAAGATTCATACGTTAGGCTCTAGTTTGACCTAGAATTTTCCGGAGTGTTACAACGAACTGGTGGATCACCCATACTTTAAGAGATCAAAAGCATCTGCGTCCACAAACATGACTGATTCAGGTGCATCTAATCAAAATGGTTTGGGACTTGTCACTGTCCTTAAAGATGAACCCCAGACTTCGGAAGGAAGGGATCCAATCCCTTATGACGAACTCATTGCCGATCTGATGCAAAAAATGGCCAATATGCAAAGCGAGATTGATCGACTTCGAAACCTCACCAATTTGTCCATCACCCTGAACACACCACTTCCCGAGCATGGAACAAACCCAACTACTCCACCTCTCTTTCCACATGTTGACTCTCCTACTCCACAACACTTTCCCACCAAACCCTTCCCTTCACAAGACCAATCCAACTGCTTCCAAACAATTCACCAACCCTCAACAACCTAACTTTCCACAAAACAATCCGCAACAGGCCAACCCTTTACCCTTCACTACTCCATATGCATACCAAACTTCACTTACCCAAACTCCAGTTATCCAAACTAACCCACTGAATCAAACTACTTCGCTAACCCAAGCCACCCAAAAATACCAAGCGACCCAACATATACCAGCAACACACACTGCAATCCCTAACATGCAATATATGCCTCAAGTATATGTAGTGAAAGCTCAACCTTTCGTTACCCCAATACCAACCATGCCAGAAGTTGATCCATTTGAAGAGATGGAGAAAGAAGCAAGGTCAAAAATATATGACAATGTAGCAAGGGAGATTCTTAATTTGAAAAAAGCTTTCAAAAGTATCCTAGCCCATAAGGGGGTGAAGGTCTTGAATATGAGGATTTATGTGTTCATCCCGATGTTGAATTACCCGTGGGGTATAAGGTACCAAAATTTGATGTATTTGATGGGAAGGGGAATCCTCAAGCTCATTTAATGTCGTATTGTGACAAGTTAGTTGGAGTGGGGAAAGATGAGGAATTAGAATGAAGTTGTTTATAAGGAGCTTTACAGGAGAGCCCTTGATTGGTACACACGTCGGGACCCTTAGAAATGGAATAGTTGGGGTGCGATGGCGCAAGAATTCATAGATAGGTTTAAGTTTAACACTGAGACTATTCCGGACAGGTTCTACTTGATGAAGTTGGAGAAAAAGTCAGCAGAGTCATTCAGGGAGTATGTGATGCGGTGGAGCACAGATGCCGCAAAAGTTCAACCTCCAATGGTAGAAAGTGAGATTACCTCTCTTTTTATACAATCCCAAAAAAATGCAACGTATTATGAAAAGATTATAAGTGTGGTAGGGAAAAAGTTCTTTGAGGTTGTCAAGATGGGAGAAATCATTGAACAAGGTATTAAAAATTGGAGAATCACTAATTTGGCAGCCCTACAAGTAACAAGTAAGGCAATTCAGTCAGATTCAATCGGAGGAGCCCTTAAGAAGAATAAGGATGGGGTGTCTCCTGTCATGACCATCCCGGAATGTAGGCCTAACCAAATGTTAACATACCAAAACCCATTACGCCAACCTTTCTACTATAGTTAGTATACCCAAATTCCTAAACTATATTACCAACCTTCACCTGCCCCTTACCCAGTTTACACCACCTAACTGACATATTATCCACCCAGACCACCCGCCCATCCAAATCCATCAAGATACCAACCCGCATATCCATCTCATTCCCACTATCAACCACAAAATCGTTTATCAAATGCACCCAGACCCCGCCCAAACATTGAAAGAAGACCAGCCAAAACCTATACCCCACTAGTTGAACCTTTAGCCTAACTATATGAACGACTGAGAACCGCATGAATACTCTAACCAATCCAAGGACGAATTCCCAATCCCCTTCCTGGATGGTATGATGAGATCAAGCACTGTGCATATCATTCTGGAGCTGCTGGACATGATACCAAAAATTGCATTACTCTCAAAGACAAGATTGAGGCATTGATCAAAAAAGGAATCATTCAACTCAAAGGTGTTGCCCCTAATGTAAACAACAACCCGCTTCCAAATGATATCAATGTTAACATGATCATCGATGATGAAGATTGCAACTTGGAAGGGACCACAGTACCGGTCAAGGTAGAGAAGAATGTTGAGACATCGGCCTTTATTTCTCCCATAATCACAGTCCAAGTACAAGCGCCAATTGAAGTGGAAGTTTTTATTCCCAAGCCTAATATCATGGCCTGTGATGCTCAATCATCTCTTTTTGACACCAAAGCAATTCCTTGGGATTACTTGACTGATGCAAAGGACAAAGGAAAAGGAAAGATAGTTGTAGGAGTTGTAACTGCAGGAATGACAAGATCTGGGCATTGTTATGCCCTTGAAGAAGTTGTATGAGGAGGACCAATGGAAAACAACCAAAAAAGGGTTGTGACAGAGGCTGAAGTGAAAGATTTCTGGAGGAAGATGCCAACTAAGGAATATTCAGTTGTTGAACAACTGAAGAAAACTCCTGCTCAAATTTCCTTAATGGCCTTACTGATGAATTTTGCAACTCATAGGAGCGCTAAGCTGAAGGTTTTAAATTAAGCTTACATTCCAGCTGCGACCACTAGTGAGAATTTTGCTGCCATGGTAGGACAAGTTCTGGAAGCTAACAAAGTCTCTTTTCATGAAGATGAATTGCTACCTGAAGGCCTGGGACGTAACAAAGAATTGAACATTACCGTCAGATGTAGGGATAAGTTTCAGAGTTTTGATTGATAATGCTTCAATTGTTAACATATGTCCTTTCACTACCCTTCGAGCTTTGGGAATTTACATTGGAAAGATTCATGAAAGTCATGTAAGGGTTAGAGGCTTTGACGGGACACAAAGGGGAGTCATTGGAGAAATTGATCTGCCATTGCAAATTGGTCCCGTGGAGTTCGTTGTGGAATTCCAAGTGTTGGATATATCTGTTAGTTATAATTTATTACTTGGAAGGCCATGGATTCACATGGCTGGTGCGGTCCCTTCTACTCTGCATCAGACTTTGAAATTCATTTGGAATAATCAGGAAATTGTTGTTCATGGAGAAGGCAACAACTCGATATATCCTGAAAAATCAGTCCCTGTTATTCAAAGTATGGAAGAGTTGGATGGGTCTGTATTTCATATTCAGGATATTATGTGTGCTACTCAAGCTGAAAAGGCAAATTTGCCACTTGTGCTTATGATAGTGGCTTGGGAGATGTTGAAGAATGGTTTTATCTCCGGTCAAGGTCTTGGAGCGAAAGTGAATGGAATAGTGGAACCAATTCAATTATCTGGTCAAAAATACACCTTTGGTCTTGGATACGAGCCTACTCCTGAAGAAGTCTCATCGGCTAATCTCCAAAGGAAAAGTGGCATTCCCTTACCACAACCTATCCCACCTTTGAATCAGTCATTTTCCAAGGCATTTGTTGCACAAGGATTAGAAGAAGTTGTTGAAGATAACATCGCAGAAGGACTCAAAAACTTGTTCATTGAAGAAGCAGAATGCAACGTAATTTTGGAGGACTACACCGAGGCCCCAACCATATGGGATGTTATGCCTGGAGATGCTTTGAACAATTGGACTTGTAACCCGTCCCCGTTTCTCCGGGAATCTTGGTAGATGATTGTATTAGAATTAACAAAATGACATGATTCGAATTAAGGCCTAAATCGTGTTTTTGAACTTGATATGTTTTGCCTCCATCTTTTGAAAGCTCAAAAGCCGAATCTAAGTTACCATTTTTCTGCTTTAAATTTTTAAAATTTGTCTTTGATTAATTATTTTATTTTTATCTTTTCTTCTCTCTTTCAGCAAGCAAACTAATAAATCTGTCAATATTAAGAATGTGACATGTAATGAAACGAGCGAACAAATCCCGAACAGTGAACAAACTTTTACAGAACAGGAAGAAGATGTGCAACCTGAAGAGTTGACTAAGGAGTTTGAACATTTTGATAATAAATAAAATCCAAATTTGGATGAAACTGAGACGATAAATTTGGGAGATTCAGAATTAGTGAGGGAAACAAGAATAAGTGTCCATTTGACTCCGTCCCAAAAGAAAGAACTTGTTGATCTTTTGAGACAATATATGGATGTGTTCGCATGGTCTTATGATGATATGTCAGGTCTAAGCATGGACATTGTTTCACACAGGTTGCCAATTGATCCCTCTTACCCCCCAATAAAGCAAATGTCGAGAAAGATCAAGCCTGATTTGAGTTTAAAAGTTAAGGAAGAAGTCTCCAAGCAATTTGATGCCAATGCCATCTGAGTCACCAAGTATCCCATATGGTTGGCTGATGAATCCACAAATTGGACTCATTTAGGGCTATATTTTGATAGAATTAGTGTCCTCAAATGCATATTTTGTCTCTATATCTGATGAAAACCCTTAAGTTTCAGTTATTTGGAGTTTGAGGGAAAGCATCGACACTATTTAGCAAAAAGGAACAAAAGTAGCTGAAAGAACGAAGAAATGAAAATTTGAGAATCGCCAAACCCGTTCGACGAGTCGCCAAAAGGTCTTATCCTCACCTTTTGTTCCAGTGTGCTGAGCCCTGAAAGAAAGGATCAAATCGGCGGTGAAAAAGAGATGTCGGCGTGTCGCCGAGCAGTTCCGTAAAGCAGTAATATGTCGCCCAATGATCCAAAATACGGCAATGTTGAAGGATAGAGCAAGACGGTGATGAAACCTACCAAAGGGCGGAACGCCAAGTTGATCGGCGATCTCGACTGACGGCACTGAATGATCCGCTGCAACACAGATTTTTTAAAACTATAAATACTCGTTGAGAATTATTATTCTAGTATCAAATTTTTAGCTTTGAACAGTAATTTTTTAGACTTTTCTTCTATTTTTGAGTTCTAAGTTTGGAGATGGTTTTGAAGAACTTGAAGGTTCAAAGAGTTTCAACTTCAAGATTTTTGACTTGGGCCTTGTGGATTCTTCACTTTTGGCTTGTTTTGAGACTTAAATCTTCATACCCATTTGAATGTAAACTCATATTGGTATAAATTTATATCTCTTATACATGTCTAGCTAAAACCCCAATTCTTGGGGTGTGATTTTGTGAATATAGGTTAGATTATCTGTTGGGTCTTGCTTGTTGATGATTTATTTGTTGTTTAGATGTGATTTCATTTAGTAGTTGTGGTGGAACTTAATGAAATCGTAGTTGCAAATACGATTTCACTTTTATGTTTTCGACTTGCTCGAGAGAGAGGTCGTAAAACTAAGACTACTAAATTGATGGCCGGTGGGATTGGATTGACATGAGGTTCAGCTCGAGAGAGTGAACCCTAGTCCTTCTCCCATGCACTCAGCTCGATAGAGTGAGTGGTCTAAGGCGGAGGTTGTTCTTCATGCGGCAAGTGGGTGTCCGAGAGGAACCCATTTGATTTGGGGTAAGTTGCTCGAGAGAGAATTTACCCCAACTATAGTCTAGCCTAGTCACAAATATTTAACAGATTTATTGTCAAAAGCATGTACCCAGTAGTTTAGTTTTTCCTGTATTCCTATCACATCTTAAGAACCCTATCTCTTTGATTAGTACTCTTTGCATTTTTGTTGTTTTTGTTTACTTGTGAAAAACCCCCATTGATAATTGACGCTTGCATCACCCCTTAGATTTAGCATATTTATATTTTAAAATGTTTTTAGCTATGACTAATTAGAACTAAGTTTTATTTGTCTATTAATTCTCAAGCCCACTCCCTTGGGTCTCGACCCCAACCCTTGGTTGGGTTACTTTACTATTGTACGATCGTAGACACTTGCATTGGAAGTTGTGTCTTGATTACGCAAACATCAACATAGTACTAGTGCCAAAGAAAGATGAAAAAATTAGAGTATGTGTAGATTATCGAGATCTCAACAAGGCTAGCCCAAAGGATGATTTTCCTCTCCCAAACAATCACATACTTATTGATAATTGCACAAAGTATGAGCTGCAGTCATTTATTGATTTCTTTGAGGGATATCATCAAATTCTAAAGGATGAAGAAGATGCGGAGAAAACAACCTTCATCACACCTTGGGGAGTATATTGTTATCGGGTAATGCCTTTTGGACTCAAGAATGTAGGGGCAACATATATGAGAGGTATGACTACCATATTTCAAGATATGATCCATAAGGAGATTAAAGTCTATGTGGATGATGTCATCATCAAGTCACGGAAGAGCTCAGATCATATAATAGATTTGAAGAAGTTCTTTGATAGATTAAGGTGTTACAATCTAAAGTTAAATCTCGTAGAGTGTGCATTTGGTGTCCCTACCGGGAAGTTGTTGGGTTTCATCATGAGTAGGAAAGGGATAGAGCTAGATCCTTCAAAGATAAAGACTATTCAAGACTTGCCTCCTCCAAAGAGTCGAAAGGATGTAATGAGTTTTCTTGGTCGCCTCAATTATATTAGTCGATTTATTGCACAATCCACTGTAATTTGCGAGCCAATCTTCAAGTTGCTGAGGAAAGATGTTGCTACCAAATGGACGAAAGATTGTCAGAAAGCTTTTGACAGAATCAAAGAGTATTTATCTAGTCCCCTGGACTTAGTGCCCTAGAATCTGGAAGACCATTGTTGTGTCTTTGTCGGTATCTGACAATGCATTTGGATGTGTGCTGGAACAACATGATGAAACTGGAAAGAAGGAGCAAGTTATACATTACTTGAACAAGAAGTTCACTCCTTATGAAGCTCGGTATAATTTATTAAAGCGCGCATGTTGTGCCTTGACTTGGGTTGCACAAAAGTTAAGACATTACTTATGTGCGTATACCACTTTCTCATCTCAAGGATGGATCCGCTCAAGTACATCTTTCAGAAACCTATGCCTACTGGGAGGCTGGTGAAGTGGCAAAATTTGCTATACGAATTCGACATTGTTTATGTCACTCAAATGGCCATCAAGGGACAAGCGCTAGCTGATCATCTCGTTGAAAATCTCGTGGATGAAGTGTACAAGCCTCTTAAAACTTATTTCCCTGATGAAGAGGTTTTATTTATTGGAGAGGATATTTCCGAAGAATATCCCGGGTGGAGAATGTTTTTTAATAGTGCTGCGAATTCCAAAGGAGTCGGTGATGGAGCAGTGTTGATTTCAGAATCAGGTTAACATTATCCTATCTCAACAAAGTTCAGATTCCTATGCACCAATAATATGGCAGCGTATGAGGCTTGTCTTCTTGGGCTCAGAATTGTTGTTGATATTAACATACAAGAATTGTTGGTTATAGGTGATTCAGACTTGTTGATTCATCCTATTCAAGGCAAATAGAGCACCAAGAATCTGAAGATACTCCCATATATGTTTTGCGTGAAAGATTATGCAAGAAATTTGTCAATATAGAATTCAAGCATATCCCTCGAGCTCAGAATGAGTTTGCAGATGCTTTGGCAACCCTGGCTTTTATGATTCAACATCCAGACAAGAACTATATAGATCCAATCAAGGTCAATGTGCAGGATTAACCAACATATTATTTCCATGTATATGAAGAACCGGACGGAGAACCTTGGTACTATGACATTAAGAGGTATCTCGAGGAAGGATACTATCTGGAAGGCGTAAACAATGTTCAAAAAAGGATACTTCGGAGAATCGCAAGTCACTTTTTCCTAAGTAGAGAAATCCTTTATAGGAGGACTCCAGATTTGGGATTATTAAGGTATGTTAACTCTCAAGAGGCGAGCAAGTTGATTGAATAAATACACGGGGGTACATGTGGGCCACACATGAATGGTTTTACTTTGGCAAAGAAGATTCTACAAGTTGGATATTTCTAGATGACCATGGAAACAGACTGCATCCGTTTCGTGAGAAAGTGCCATCAATGTCAAATTCATGGTGATTTGATTTGGGTTCCACCGAATGAGCTAAATGTGATGAGTTCTCCCTGGCCGTTTGCAGCTTGGGGCATGGATGTCATTGGCCCTATTGAGCCAGCCGCCTCAAATGGACACAAGCTCATTTGGTATCTATTGATTACTTCACAAATTGGGTAGAAGCATCTTCATACAAGTCTGTGACAAAGAAGGTGGTGACGGATTTTGTCAATAACATCATTTGTAGATTTGGGATCCCTGAGTCAATTATTACAGATAATGGAGTTAATCTCAATAGCGGCTTGATGCATGAGGTATGTGAGAAGTTCAAAATTATTCACCGCAATTCCACTCCTTATCGACCTCAGATGAATGGAGCAGTTGAAGCAGCCAACAAAAATATCAAGAGGATATTGCGGAAAATGACTGATAACTACAAGCATTAGCATGAGAATTTGCCATTTCCCTTCTTGGCTACCGCACCATAAGTAGGACTTCAACTGGGGTAACACCTTCTCTTTTGGTTTATGGAACAGAAGAAGTGTTACCAATGGAAGTTGAGATACCATCTCTGAGAATCATTCGAGAAGCCGAGTTAAGTGATGCTAAGTGGACGCAAAATTGGTATGAACAGTTGATGCTCATTGATGAAAAGAGAATGAATGTAGTTTGTCACGGGCAGCTTTATCAACACAGAATGGCCAAAGCTTTCAACAAGAAAGTAAAATTGAGACATTTTGAACCGGGACAATTGGTGTTGAAGCAAATATTTTCTTACCAAGATGAGGCTAAGGGGAAGTTTGCACCTAATTGGCAAGGACCTTACATGGTTCACCGAGTACTGACTGGAGAAGCTTTGATTCTAGCAAAAATGGATGGTAAGATATGGCCGAAAGCCATCAATGCAGATGCGGTTAAGAGATACTACATCTAGAAGTTTCTATTTCATTTTCATGTAATATTTTGTCATGTATTGGAACTACGTCTTGACCTGATTCCCATGGCAGGACACGTAGGAAATCCATATCGAATTTGGTCTCTTAGTAGGTTTTGCAAAATTTCCTTTCTACGTAATATCACTACTAAAAAATCAGCGTTTAGCGACGGATATTAGCGACGAACAGTATTCCGTCACCACATAACGACGGATTGGCGACGGAATTACCATTTTGTTGCAAAATTAACAATTGATTTTTTTATTTATAATATAGCGACGGATTTGCAACGGAATATGTAATTCGTCGTTGATTATTAGCGCGAAATTTTGGCGCCTAATTTTCCCTACGGATTTAGTAACAAAATAAGGGTAACAAATTCAATTAATATTTGGCGACGGAAGTAGCGACGGAAAAAAGGTCGCTAAACTTATATATATATTTTTATAAAATTTATATTATATAGTGACGAAAATATCCGTCAATATAATATTTTGTAAATATATATATTTATTTGAAAGTGACGGATGTTATAATCCGTCACTAATTCCGTTGCA
>JAJOOS010034894.1:0-10191 GCA_029582725.1 Solanum chiquidenum | reverse complement strand
GCATAAATTTATATGAATTCAGTATTTTTTTTATGAAACGTAAATTTATGTGTAAAATTTATCAAATTAAATCAGTAAATTTAATTTTTAGAGTATGATGAGGCTGACATTGATTTTTTGAGTGGGGATGAGGAATATATTGAGTTGTTTCAAAGTTTTTTGGCCAATGAAAATATAGAATTTGATATACGAGACTCAAAGGTACATGTAACTTTGCGATGTCAATTCATAAAATTAAATATTTTTGATGCAAAATATAAATATAAAGAGTAAAAAATTACTAGATTTTGGCCAGTGGGTTTTCGAAGGATTGTGAGGTTGACATTGATTTTTGTTGTGTGGAGGGTGGGGTAGGGAATAGAATTATTTCTAAGTTTATTGGTCATATCTAGAATGAATCGCGGATGCAATTTTATGATATTGAATTTATATGAATATAATTTTTTTAACATGAAATATAAATTTATAAACTAACAAATAATAGGTATGAATACACAATTTTATAAATTTAATGCTTATAATCATGAAATAAATTATATTAAAATTTAAATTTTAAATTTGTCTCGAGAAATATGTGAGGTGTGTGACTCACACCTATAGGTGTTGATCGTAATGGTAGTTGTATCAATCATTTAATGAGATGGAGACTAGTTTGGAAGGGTATGTGAGAAGATATTTTTTTAATATAAAAAATTCACTCTTCTTTAACATTGATTAGTATAAAGTAGTGTGAAAAATAATTAGCATTGGTTAATTATTGGTATTCACGATGATTCAAATTCGCGTTATATAAAATTCATCAAAGCGCAATTATTTTCTAACTTAAAATATGTATCGAAAATGCTACATCTCAAGATAATAACAACTTATATTAATAAATGATCTGAAGATGAGCTATTGTACGATCAAAAAAATATGTTTTTTTTGTAGAATAAATTCTACCAACTAATAGTAATATATTACTTGTAATAATTTTAACCTGTATTTCTTATCTTTCTATAAGAAAATCATTTTCTATGACTAATTACAATTAAACTAGACAAAATAACTTTATAGAGGTCTTCTATTTTTCATTTATGTCATTTCATCGATCTTTCTAAAAATATATTACACAAATTAAAATTAATTATTTTATGTGTCATATAACCGATCTTTCCTTCTTCTTTTACCTGAAAAAAACATTTTTAATTATTCACTTTGTCTGTATCAACTCAACTAAATATGGCATGTGAAAGTAATAATTTTTGTACCCTAAAAAACAAAAAATATTTTTGTCATTTTAGTTTTTGTATGTACCATTTTGGATTTTCAACATCATAATAATGAAAAAACTATCCAACTTTACCAAGAAAAATAAATAAAAGGAAAAAATTATTTATTTATTTTTAGTAAGAGAAAGATCAACATTTACAATAAATAATTTTTTTATTTTTTATTTATTTTGAAATTTGATTATCCGACAATCGCTGAAAAGCCTTTGAAGAATAAAGCACTCTATTAAAAGAGTTTCCATTCTCAAAATTTAAATCCAATCCTCGAAGAATAACCAGCTGTGTAGATTATTTTATTTTTTTTCCTCTTTTATTCTTGGATTTTGTACCAAGAAATTAATTTTTATTTTTTTGGTTTTTTGTGAAAGTCACCACTGTTCTTTGTCAAGTCATTGCACTACTATGCATCCCACATGGGCTTGTCCACAATTGTGGGCCTATTATCAAATTGTCACATCAAATATTCATAGTTTTTAGAATTTACATCTCTATATATACTTTTTTCGATTTTCATTCGTGTTCAGTATTCATATTAAAATCTCACTAAGTTCGAATAAGCATATTGCAAGGTTAATTTCTAATAATAGCGCTCCTAACTCAAGATCTCTAATTAAAAATAAAAGAATTTTAATCATCTGATCATAACTCACGTCGAAACATCTTTATATATTATATAATATGTATACATAAGAATAAGTTTATGTTGTCATGTCAAAGCCACTTGTGGAAATTGAAAAGACAAGTATAAATTCTTTTTTTCATTTTTTTTTGGGTCAATTTAGTAAAAGTTTGAGTTTGACATAACATATAAAGAATCACTTTAAGTTGATCCCAACGGATTTAAATACTTCGAATGCATATTTAGTCATCACAATCCGTCCACACTATGTCTCGTGAACACTCAACGTTAATGTGACACATAAATTTTAAAAGTATCTAGATGATCATTTTATAAGTTGGAATGTTCAATTGACAGACGAATTTAAATGTCTATGACGTGAATTGAAATATTTAGTAGTAAATTAAAACTAAATTTTAGTGTGTGTGTGTGTGTTATGCTTCAAATTCTATTATGTCTAGATTAATGATATAGACTGCGAGTCAATTCAAATATTTGAGATCTTTTCCTTTGAATAAGACCTTAATTTCAGTGACGATTTCAATAGATATCTTACGACTAGAATTGAATAGATACGTTGGATACAGATAAACTTATCAATCATCTCCCCTTTCATGTAATTGATCTATATTATAAAGAAAATATGACCGATTAACCAACCAACGAAGAAAAGTAAAAATCTTCTTGGTGCATCTAAAGTTTCTCTTCTCGATGAGATTGAAGCTAGAACCGCGAACTAGAATGAATGAACTAACTATAAATATGAAAACAACTTTCAGATCACCCTTTGAATCGACAATCTATTCCAAGTAAGAAGAATTTTTGGGTTTGACATAAGAGTCCTCAGAATATTTTGGTCTTACACCCAATGTGATCACACAGTGGGGGCCAGAATGTACACAGACCTTACCCCTACCATTGCCAAAAAGATGTTATATAGAATGGGTAAATACTTATCAACGCGGGGTGTAAGCTGGTGAACAAGTTCAAAACTGATCCTAAATCACATGTATGTGCAAAAGTTCGTCTCCAGATATCAACTTTACAGCAACATTTTACAGATCACAAGGTGAAACCAGACTGATTGTGCTCCTAAATTGTCTACCTTTGATAGTATCTCCAGCTTATTACACTCACTAGCAAACTAACATGTATAGGACTACTACATTATTATTTAAAAAAACGAGATGGACAATGGTTTTTCCATGAGATAAACTTGATACTCGATACATAACCAAGATCCTGTACGTATAACACATATGTATCACTTTGAAAGATAGAGATGGAACTCTGTGGAGAACAAGAAGAAAAAGGGAAGTACTATACATGCAGGAAAATGAAGGACTAACTTAAGCTCTTGGATAGCGCGACCGCCCTTTTTTCCTGAGGAACTCAGGAATTTCCACTGAACCACCTTCCAGAAAGGACACAGGTCGTCTGTTAGTTCCAAGTGAAGCATCTCCCTGTGCTAGTTGGTTTCCCTGTTGGTCGAACACCGTGGAACGTGTATCACAAAATGATCGTCAAAACCAAAGATTTTCACATGCAGTGTAGATGTAAAGGGAGAGGGTGGAAGAGAGGAATACCTGGAGCTGCCTCGTATCACTTTCTTCTTGGCGTTTGAAACCAGTGGCAATTAGCGTTATGCTGACCTGCATCATGTGGATAAGTGGAGGAAAAAGACTCTTGGCAAACATCAAATCTAATGCAATTGTAAAAACAACAAAGCCTTAACCCTAACTAGATACAAAAACAACAACAAGATACCCAGTGTAATCCCACAAGTGGGGTCTGGGAGGGTGGTGTATATCCAGCATTACCCTACCTTGTGTTTTTATAAATAGCTGGTGATAGTTCAGGTAGGAAACGCAATGCAAACACCTAATAGTTCAGGTATGAAACTCGCAGAAACGTGATACTTCCGCTGTATTTTTGACCATTAACTTTAATATTATATAATGCAGTCAACTATTTATTCTTTCTCGTCTCTGATTAAATTAAAGATCAGTTCCCAATTTATGACATAACTGCACAATTGTCCAACTGTCTAATAAGAAGCTTTGGAATTAGTCAATACTTTTTAGCTTCGGTGCATGTCAAGACCTGCAAAGAATCATGTCAACGAAGGAATATCGTAACCTAGTGAGATATACGAACAAACCTGTCCACTTATCAATGGGTCTATCACCGCCCCAAAAATGAGGTTAGCACTTGGATCCACAAGGTCATATATAACCTCTGCTGCAGCATTTACCTTAAAAAGTGTAAAGAGAACATGCAAGGATATGAGAGCTGACATCGCGAATCAGATAAGTCAGAAATTAGCATCATCCGGGGAATGCTCACAAACATAAAATACCAAATGCATACAATGAAAGCTTTTATTATACTAGAAAAAACAATTAACTTTCTGCAAACTTGGAGGTCAGGAAGGCTTTGAAACTGATAATAGAGAAAATATGGCACAATCACCACTACAATGACGTTATAATGATAAATTGGTATCTGGTCCAAATTTAAGAAAACAATGATCATCACTGCTGAGCTATGCGACATGGCCAAGGACACCTATGTTGGGTACACGAGAGGATCAGACATAAAGACACTTCGAAAATCAGAACATAAATTCACTTGTATAGATATTTTAAATTTGTACATAATTCTGGTCAAGGCTTAAATATGACCCCAAAATCATAAACTATTAACAACATATTTCAACTGAAGATACAAAGACTGCTTTGCATACAATTGTCTCTATCTAACATAAGATAAAGAGTTTCAAGATACATTTTTACCTAGAAGGCATGAAAACAATTTTCTTCCTTGCATTAATAAGTTTTGTTCAAATGCAGACATGAAAACAATTTTCTTCCTTACATTTAAAAGTTTTGTTCAAATGCTGTGATTCTCATAGGAAGTCTACAAATTTAACATTATAACTTGTTTTTATAGCATACAATATGCAATTTTTCACTTCTGGAAATTATATTTTGGTTTTAAAGCTTCATTAAATTGGATAACAACTTTTAATCTTCACATCCTTTCAGAGTCTAACCTAAGGGCCGAAAGGTCCAAAAATTATCTAGAGAAGTTTGGAACTCCAAACTAACTGCTTTAATGAGTGAATTTGTGTCTGACATGATTTTGATGCCTAAAACAAGCATACATTTGGTGTGCATGCATCAGTTTTATCAAAAGTGAAAAGTGTAAAAAAGCTCTAAGGTCCTTTAAGGCTTTAAGCACAAGTGAAGCGTGGCCTTTATTGAAGAAAGGAGCAATGGAGAAAAATACAAATATGTATGTGTAGTCCAAGATTAATAATCACAAGCATGAATAATAAATATATGAACAAAGAAATTTATTAAAAAAATAACGCGAAATATCAATTGTTTAGTGTCGCATCTTCAGGATTACACTCATTCTCACTGGCAAGGAAAAGCATGCCTTGATGATGACACTGAAACGTGCATAGAGCGAGGCGAAGCGCTCAACATGTTTTGCGCCTCGCTTCAAGGCTTAAGCGCACTTAAAAATGACAACATTGGCATGCATAAATGCTGAGAAACAGCAGATAAGCAAGCAGGACAGACCAGAAGCATAGGTCATTTGATCTTTTCACAACCCTCATGCGCCTTTAGATAAAGTTTCTCTCTTATTTGTCTTCGTAAGAAACAATCACACAAGGAAATTCACACATTCATATATGCCATCTTCAATAGAAAAATCTCTACACTGCAAAAAAAGGAAAAGGCTTCTACTGCCGAAATCTTTTCTACATTATGTAATATATGTCTGCCTTTTTCAGGCAACAAGAGGTGCATCCTAAGGATGATTAGTAAGTGTATGGGAAGAGAGAGAGAGAGCAAGATAAAAAAATAGTTGGGTACCTCAAATAATGTAAGATCACTACCACCAGTTATATTCCACACAATTCCAGTAGCCCTCTCTATACCAATATCCAGCAGAGGAGATTGAATGGCATTCAATGCTGCATCTCTTGCTCTGGTCTTTCCTGTAATATCAACGAACAATATCAATTTTCATCTTGACTAGTTAGTAGCAGCATCAACATATCAATCCATTCTCGCAAAAAAAAAAAAAAAAACTTGTTAGCAATTGCCTCACTGCTGAATCCAACTATTAGGGAGATACACAAAACCATACATGGACGATATACATATATGAAATCTTGATATGCATATTTTGCATGTGAACCTGCTGGAGTTACAGATGAGATCTATGTGCTTTACATTGGACATGACATGGCGCGGTTTCAGCTTACCGAGGGCATGACCTTAGATGGGAGGGGCTGGAGGTCATGGATTAGGGTAGTAGGTAGTAGTACATTGTCTTGCTATCCGTTCATATTAGTAGTCGTAGTATTGCTCCGGTAGTTTCTTGTCCATCGATTGATGTTAATATCTGTTGATTCCTTAATACCTCGACTATCGTATGGTTTTATTATTATTTGTTGTTTTTTGTACTTTTGTTACTTCTTTTTTTGGGACTGTTTTCCTTGAACTAAGGGTCTATTGAAGACAACCTCTCTACCTCTAAAGGTAGGGGTAAGGTTTGCGTACACTTTACCCTCCCGCAGACCTCACTTTGTGGGACTACACTAGATATGTTGTTGTTGTACATTGGACATGAAATATTTTCAAATAGCCAAAACAACGTAGAAAAATTCATAGAGTTTCTACCTTCCACAAAAAGAAAAGCCAGAAGTAAGAAGGGGTCCAGCAAGAAATGGACCATCAATCACTATTGTCAGCAAATGACTGAATTGAAAGAAATCTTAAATCTGCAGCCAAATAGCATCCAATAATAGGAGGAATCACAGAAACATGTCAGATGTGTTCAGTCCGAAGAATTTATTTTCCAATTTCCCTAACGGAAACATCAGCAGATAAAGATGTTACTTTTTAGATTACATTCAATTTTTTTAAAGGAAATATGACAAAACACTTCTAGATGGGTTCACTATTTGAAATTTCTACAAGCAGCTATTTATGTCAATGAGATGTCTGCTTAGACTGAAGGGGATCATGTCATGGGTACGAGCGATGGAAACAGCCTCTTGCAGAAATGCAAGGTAAGGTTGCATACAATAAACCCACCTAGTAGTCTGGCCCTTCATTGGACCAGTGCATGGCGGGAGCTTAGTGCACCGGGCTGACATTTTTCTTCAGATGTCTGCTTAGATTTCTCTTCATAGCATATTGGGGTGGAAGGCTATAACTCCCTCAGAACCTCGAGCCATGAATATGGAATCCTTTTCTCCCTCCATGAAGGCCAAAAGTCTCCCCCCATCCCACCCCACGGTTCTCTGCCTTTATGGATGGTGTTTCAGTTGGAAAATGTTTCTTTTAGCAGAAGCTCGTTGAACCAAAAGATCTGAATTGTCTGCAAACGGGCACCACGATTTTCGTTGATTTCACTCTCCTTTCATTTGGTTAACTCAACCATAACTAGGATAAAAGTGAGCTTAAGGAAGATTCTTGGTATAAACTAGTGGTGGCAAATGGGCAGGTTGGGTCAAATTTGGGCGGGTTGGAAACGGGTTGAGCAAATATGGGTCAATACCCAACCCGCCCATATTTCATGCGGGGTAAAAAATGGATTGGGTCATTAATGGGCGGGTTGAAAATGGGTTTACCCAGATTACATAGTATGTGGTTTTGGAACAAATAATATTCTTCAGTTATGTTTAATAATTTGTAACCAGTGTATCGGTGAAACTGGATATCAACGTTTGTTATATCACAATACTATATTTTTTAATCTACTTAGGAATAATTCAAGAACTCAAGACAATATGATCAGTCACATAACCATTTTTTCCATATAAAAGAGCTCGTATAAAACGTGTTTTCTCCAGACATTTGAAATAAATAAAAATTGTATTGAGTAAACTGTTTGTCTTGTTGATAAAATAAGTACCCCATCTTATATAACTGACTTTGTGTTCTTTTAAAATCTAGTAATACAGTAACTTGATGATTTCTGGTATTTTATGTGTGTGTGTGTGTTAGCGTAAGTTAGTGAATGTGTATTTATTTGTTGTTTCTACATATCTAGTTAACTATTCTATACATTTAATATACGACAACACAGCCAGTTTGGGATAATTTTTTTCTATAAAAATAAGAGCATATAATGTTAATAGTGGCAGGAAATCATATCTACTGAAATCTTTACCGTAAGTCTAAAAAGCAAAAACTATTTAAATAGTAGATGATTGCTTATTTTCCACATTTTAAAGTTGTTGCTGAAGCAAAAACAATTTGAAGAAATTGTGAGTGATGCACGAAAGCTGACTGAAGGCAACCCATACTTGACCCGTAACCGACCCATGATTTACCAAATTTTTTACAGTTTAAAAATGGGTTCATCACTCATCCTACCCGCTTAAATAAGGGTGGGTTATCAAAGAGTGGGTAAATTTTGCCGGCACTAGTATAAACATATAGTTGTGGCAAACTCCTTTGCATCCCCTTCACTATTTTCACACTTCTGATCACTTTTTCTAAAGTAACACTTGTGGAATTTATATATTTTCTTTGATATAAAACCTACCTTCCCAAATTCTCCAACAAAAGATTTTTCTAGGTCAATGAATGTGGAGATCATTCATCCTCTCCTAAAAATTTCCATTGAACTTCTTAATAAAAATAATATAGCATTTATAGTAGTTACCATGCATAACTTTATATTGGTTCTATATTATCTATGTGATCTCCCTAACATTTATACTCTTTATTACCTCTGTTACCAGTACCTATGTTGGTGGGACGTAGAAGGTACCCTGAAGAAATAATCGAGGTGCACGCAAGTTGACCCAGACATCACGGTAGTAAAAAAATAGCATGCATGATTCAGAAGTTAAATATCACAATAGTTAGCACAACTTTTTTTTTTTGAGAGTATAGTTTGCACAACATTTAACAACAATAAATCCAATTTCTACAAAAAAAAGAAAGAGTAGAAGACGAAATTACCCACCAAGTTAGAAACTAAAATAGAAGAGTTCTTCATTACTAAAAGACAATAGCATAGCCACTGTACGCCAACAAGTGAGGTCTAGGGAGGATAGTGTGTACACAGACCTTACCCCTACCTTGGGAGGTAGAGAGGTTGTTTCCAATAGACCCTTAGCTCAAGAAAAAGCCCGATAAAAGAAGTACTAGAAGTGAAGAAGCCACGGCAAAATACTAAAGATAGTATGACAGTGTGTTCTCGGAAAAGAAAAGGAACAGCATTATGACAAAATAATATTATGATTGAAGTACAAGAAATAACAGATAGTAATAGAAAATGAAGAACAAGAAACTATAAGAGGAATGCTACAACTACTAGTATGGAAGGGTAAGTGAGACAACACTCAACTATCTATTAGCTTTCTACCCTAATTTATGTACTTCATAGCCTCCTAAGACTTATCTAAAGTCATGTCCTCGGTAATTTAACACTGAGACATGTCTTGTCTAATCACTTCTCACGAATACTTCTTCGGCCTACCTCTACCTCCCTTGAAACCATCCATAGCCAACCTCTCACACCTCCGTATTGGGGAATCCATACATCTCCTCTTTACATCCTAAACCATTCAGTCTCAATTTCCACAGTTTGTCCTCCATCGAGCCCACTCCCACCTTGACCCAGATATCTCCATTTCTAATCATATCTCTCCTAGTAAGCCCACACATCCATCTCAGTGTCCTCATTTCCGCAACTTTCATCTTCTAAACGTGTTCTAAACGTGAGAGTTCTTGACTGACCAATCCATACTAAACCATTCAGTCTCAATTTCCACAGTTTGTCCTCCATCGAGCCCACTCCCACCTTGACCCAGATATCTCCATTTCTAATCATATCTCTCCTAGTAAGCCCACACATCCATCTCAGTGTCCTCATTTCCGCAACTTTCATCTTCTAAACGTGTTCTAAACGTGAGAGTTCTTGACTGACCAATCCATACTAAACCATTCAGTCTCAATTTCCACAGTTTGTCCTCCATCGAGCCCACTCCCACCTTGACCCAGATATCTCCATTTCTAATCATATCTCTCCTAGTAAGCCCACACATCCATCTCAGTGTCCTCATTTCCGCAACTTTCATCTTCTAAACGTGTTCTAAACGTGAGAGTTCTTGACTGACCAATCCATACTAAACCATTCAGTCTCAATTTCCACAGTTTGTCCTCCATCGAGCCCACTCCCACCTTGACCCAGATATCTCCATTTCTAATCATATCTCTCCTAGTAAGCCCACACATCCATCTCAGTGTCCTCATTTCCGCA
>JAJOOS010034892.1:0-10098 GCA_029582725.1 Solanum chiquidenum | reverse complement strand
CAAAACTGAAACTAAAGACTAAAAGCGATAAAGATAAACATATCACTAGTCCTCGAAGAATGAGGACTCACCACTGATGCTGCTGAACTGAAGATCGGGAATCGATCTAGGCGTGATCTGGATACTGAGAACCTGAACCTACATCATGAGAAGATGTAGTGCATGTATGCATCAGTACTTGAAAGGTACTGAGCATGCAGGATAGAATAAAGCTGAAATAACATCATAACTGAACTAAGCAAATAAGCAATGACATAATATGATCATGATATAAATACTGAATGCTTAGAATTTAGCTAACTGATGCAATGACCAAATTTATAACATGCTGAGACTAAATATACTGACTGTACTGAAATATGGTCAATGCAATAGAGTCTGACTGAACTGTGGGAGTCCGATGTATACGCCCCATCGAGAGGACCCAATATACTCGGCCAAGGTATAGAGGTATGACTGGCGTGATCACTAAACTGATTTTGCCCACAGAGGGGACTTACACCTACGTGGCTCGTAGTTCTGGGACTATATGGGTACGCTGAACCCTAGTCTAACTCGGTATTATGCTACTCCCAATGAATTATATGGTTAACTGGTTATGACTGAATTTTTGTAAATACTGGATAGCTCAAACTGAACATACAAACTGAGAATGTAACAATTAAACTAATATTGATGCATTAATAATTGAGGCATGTATAACTGAATAACTGAAATATCTAACCTAGCATGTGTAATTCAAGAACTAAAGAAACACATAGCTAGAGTTCTGGAATTCATGCAATAAACTGAATATTAACATACTAATCTGATTTGGATCATTCTAATAACTAAGAACCCAATAATTCTAATATTCAAGAAACCCTAGGTCTAGTCATTATAAGGGAATCAAGAAACTGACTGAAAACTAGGGACCTAATGGGTGAAAGGAACCCACTAGTGAAATCCCACATACCTGGTGACGAATTTCACGGAGAAATCCTTCGATTTATGGGCTGAAACTGATGGAACCTTGCTGCGTTCTTGAACTAGGGTTCTTGACTTCTTTCTCCTCTTAGCGTTCTAAGTTTTCTAAGTTTGATTAAAGATTTGCCTTAGGTAAGTTCTAGTTATGTTTCTAGGCTTAAACTGACTAAAATCTCATTATTTAGGGTCTAAACGATGTATCTTAGGGGTTAAATGAAATAGGAAAAGATCAAAAGAACCCTGACTTAATTTCTATCGGAGTGATCGACGGATTGGACTGACGGGCCGTGAATCAATCGACGGTCCGTCGATCAAGTCTGCCCAACAGGGCTTCACTAAAACAAGCATAACTTTTCACTCGGAGGTCGGAGTTTAGCAAACTCTGTGGCGTTGGAAAGAATATTCAATTATATATCATATCATATGTCATGGCACACATAATTCCTTTTGTGCTAAAAGTTATGACCATATGAAGTTGACCCATCAACAATTTAAGCTAACTGGTTGTTGACCCGTACCTACGGTCAGACCTACGGACCTTGGATCGAATGACGGTCCATGTTGGTCGACCGTAGTTCATGTCAGAGGCTAGGTAAAGGAGGCCTCGATCCATGGACACAGACCACGGACCGTGGGTCTGTCCGTGGGTCGAGACTTAGCCGATTTTTCTGAGCTGGGTTGAGGAGGGGTTGCAGTGGTGAACCATGGACCACCAGCACGGGCCGTGGTCTGACCTACGGTCCGTGGATGGCAACCGTAAGTTGCACCTACAACTTCTCAAAATCTTCATTTTTGGTCTATTTTGGATACGGGGTGTTACAACTATGAGTTATCTATAAGTTATATTGATGCCTAAGAGAGCTATGTGCCACCTACGGGGCTATATTATTGCCTATTATGGATATGTGACTGCCTATGGGGCTAGGGGACTACTGATAGAGGTATATAGACGGATTGACACCTTCTGGGCTTATAGGGGCGTGAGTAGGTGGTCTTGTGTGTTGTTTGTACTTGCTGAGCTTATGGGGCTTGGTTAGGTTGTTGTTTCATTATTTTGTATGTTTAGATTTAGAAGCAGGTCAAGCCACTTATCTTATCCTTGATTAATTTATTGGATTACTCCTAGTATAGTAGGATATCTGCTTATAGTCTATTTCCTTTCATACTCGGTACATGATTTAGTACTGATGCGCCATTTCCTAGGGGTACTGCATTCATGCCTGCAGGTCCCGATAAAAGACTTAGTACACCTCTTCAGCAGCATGATTGTCTTCTATCATGTTGGCTAGCCCCTTTCTTCCGGAGCTGCCATAGTTGGGAGGTTTGTTAGCTTTTGTTGTATATATTTTTATGGGTAGGTTGGGGCCTTGTCCCGCCAATCTTTACTACTCTTATAGGCTTGTATACTAGTGTGTGGGTGTATAGCTACTATATAACCATGCTGGCCTAGTATGTTGGTTTGCTGAAGCTTGTTAGCTATTTGATGTATTGTCTCTATATATACCTGCTTTCCATTTTGGTATATAGATCATTGTGGCCTCGATGGCCCAATTAGAACTTATGTGCTAGTTGGCTACTTTTTTTATATGAACTCTTGGGAGTAGCTGTTTATTTTATAGATCTGTTGACACGGGCCTTACCGGTTGAGGGCTTAATTTTAAGCCGAGATATACTTGTTTGTTTTCTTGATTACATGTGGCTGCCATGCGCTAGTAGCAAATGGTTCAGCGGGGTCGGCTTAAGTCTGAGTTTTGGCCATAGGAGACAGTTGTGCCCCTTGAGTTTGGGGCGTGACAAACTTCGTATCAAAGCAATGTCATATCCTAGGGAGTTTGCAAACCGTGTCTAGTGGAGTCTTCTTTATAAATGTGTTGTTCCCCACATTCGATAAGCAAGAAGCTACCGAGCATGTTTGAATGACTATCCTTCTTTTGCTCACCTCGTGCTATATAGTGGTCTCTTAAGGGTTGAGGTTTCTGGCTTATAATTGATATTTGTATGCATATAGAGATGGCTAACACCAGACAAACCACAACTAGCCAGGGGCTAGATACATATGAAAGAGAGGGTACCCGCAAGGTACCATAGGTGGAGGTAGCCCATTGTGAGACCCAGAAGGAGACATCTTCTCAGCCCACTATAGCTTCTTCACCGCTTCAAGAGCCTATGAGGGCTATAAGACCCCCGGCTCCACCATCAGTACCACATCTAGTTCCTCCTATTCCATCTAATCAGGATTTCAAGAGTGCATTATGTATGTTAGCACAATTAGTAGCTGCACATCGCCAGCCAGTTGTGCAAGATGTTGCCGGACCTTCTGAAGGGCCCAAAACTTTGAGAGTTTGTGAATTTCTTGACTTGAATTCTCCACAGTTTATAGGGACAGATTGCAGAGAGGACCCTCAACACTTTGTTGATCAACTTCAGAGGATTTTCAGAGTGATGCATGCCTCAACGACTGAGTTAGTTAAGTTGGCAGCATTTTGATTGTGTGGTGTTGCAGTATTGTGGTATGAAAGTTGGGAGAGATCTAGGGGAAAATATGCATCTCTACCCACTTGGGATAGCTTTACAGAAGCTTTCACAGATCACTATTTTCCTCGAGAGATTAGGGATGGCCGGGTGGACCATTTTCTGAACCTACGACAGGGCATCATGAGTGTCCGAAAGTAAGGACTGAGATTTGATTCATTGGCTAGATATGCACCAGCATTTGTTGATATGATGCATCACAGGGAGCGTAGATTTATGGGAGGGCTTGACTCAGTGTAACGACCCGTAAAATGAATAAGTGAAACTAGAGCCTAAATAGTGAGTGTGTGAGTCTGTCATGAGATTTGAGGTGGTTTAATGTTATCCCGAGTCATGGTTGAGGGTTTTAGGGGTTAAACATCAAGGTACGACTCTCCAACGACCACCCTAGGGTTCCTGGAGGAGGACCCTCAGCCTAACCCCAAGGCTGCCCCAAATGAAGAAGAGTTGCCAAAACTTAGTGACCTACGGAAGGGGACCATGCCCCGTAGGTCCATCCACGCCCCATGGATGGCCTCCGTAGGTCAAGGGCCCCCAAACCAAGTCTCAGCCATAAACCACGGCTGACCATGACGGGGCGTCAACCAGACCATGGTTCGTGGTTTGGTGGTCGTGGTTCCCACCTGGTTTGATGTCTTTAGGTTATTGAATTGTATCATTATCTATGTGTTAATAGTGGTAAATTGTTGGTGAGTTGATGATTTGTGATCGTGGCATTGAAAGGGCAAGTTATAACCTAATTACATGTTGAAGTAGAATTGTGCTTGAGCTATTGGTCCACTTGAAAGGTGGAGGTGTTTAATTACTATGTATGATTATGATGTGAATAATATGCATGTGATTTCAATGATAGAATGATTATCATGTATAGAATGTAAATGTGTTATTATTGAAAGGCTATTCTTCAATTTGACACTTATGAATATTGAAAGGCTATTCTTCAAGTAGAATTGTGCTTGTGCATCATTTTCTTGTATAGATGAAAGTAATGTGATAATGTATCTTGAATTGGTAGGCTTGTGCATCCTTTTCTTGTATAGATGAAAGTAATGTGATAATGTATCTGGAATTGGTAGGCTTATGCATCCTTTTCTTGAATGAATGAAAGTATCGTTGATTGATGAAACTTGAGTTGGTAGGCTTAGGCATCCTCTCTTGTGTTATGAATGTGTCTTGACTTGATGAATATGAATCGATAGGCTTAAGGCATTCCTTTCATAAATAATCTAATGTAATGAAGACTCTAGAATTGATAGGCTAATGGCATTCCTTTCTTAATGAGTCAATGTACCTTGAATCGATAGGCTTAAGGCATTTCTTTCATAAATGATATAATGTAATGAAGACTCTAGAATCGATAGGGTAATGCCATTCCTTTCTTAATGAGTCAATATACCTTGAATCGATAGGCTTATGGCATTCCTTTCGTGAGTATAAGAATGTAATGAAGAACCATGAATCGATAGGCTTATGGCATTCCTTTCATGAGGAATCTAGAGCTATCCTTGAATGTACCATGGATCGATAGGCTTATAGAATTCCTTCCATGTGTAATAATGTAACTTGGGTTGATAGGCCAATGGCATTCCTCCCTAGTACAATAATGTAATGTGAATGAAATACTCTATGGGAATGGAGGCTAAGCACCGAGTGAATATGGTAAGATGGAAACTCTCCCAATGTTAGGCTAGGGTTCCAATGAATATCTACCTATGCCATAACTATATGCGCACATAGGATATTAGCTAGTGGATTCCATCCAAGAAAATGATACCGGTCTACCTTAGGCAAGTCGACCACCTTTTTATGGTGTGGGGCTTTATGCAACGGATTCCATGTCTAGTTCACATGGTCTACGTCGGTTAAACGCTTATTACCATCATGTGAGATGTGCATTATGGTTTCTTGGGGAGTTCTATGAAGTGTGGGTGGTAGTATGAGATGCCATCCATGCATTGCACGAGTAGGATTTGAGAGGGTCATAGTGAGTTCTCTAAGTCTTAATGACTAATGTATGAAAGTCCTCTAAATGAAGTTAATGAAGAATGTTGACTTATATGCTTAAGTGTAAAGATGCATGCTATACTTGGATTGTATTATGAGTTACTTCCTTGTTTTGATTATTGAATATGAGTGTATCTTGCTTATGGTGACTTGAAAGGAGTACTTAGTGTGAGTAGTAGTATGGGATGCTACTTGCACATTGCACAAGTATGACTTAGAGTTGTCTTAGGTAATGGTCCTTATGTGATGATATGACTTATGTAATGTTTATGTCTCTTATATGCTTTATTGTGTATAGGTGAGAATGATGAATGGTAAGTTCACTTTTGGTGACCTTAAGGTGATACCTTAGTATGAGTGGTGGTATGGGACGCTACCCATACATTGCACAAGGTATAACTTGAGGGTTACTTGAGGTGAAGGTTTAAGGTGAAGGTAATGGTTTATATGTTGATTATGTTCAAATGTTCAAATATGACTTGAATGTTTGTTGTGACTTATATTATGCCTCTATTACTATTGTTCATGAAGTTTTACCAAAAATGGCATAAAAGCATGACTTTCAAATGAATGTCTGTTTTAAGCATGTCTTTGCATGGCTTCCATACTTAGTACTAAATTGTGCTAACCCCATTCTTCCCCATTTCTCCCAAAGTGTAGGGTTTGGAGTTATTGGTGTTCTATGCTTGACGAATAGGTTTCTAAGGAGCTGGGAAATGAAGACTTGGTGAGTCCTCATAGTTTCGAGGACAAAACCCATTTTTGTCCCCTTTTATTACTTTTAGTTTATGTTAAAGCTTTTTATGGGCTAAGTAAGTCCCAATGTTGTATTCAAAATATTAGATGGTTTGAGACAGTCTAGAAAGTCTTCCGCTTGTTTTTTTAATGAAAATGTCTTCAATTGTAAATGAAAGTTTTTAATTTTTCTCTATTTTCCTATGTTCTTATGTTCAAGACTGCTATGAGGCTTGTATGAGACCCCTTCGGGGTCGAGTACGCCGTGTTGCTGCTAGGGTGTAAACTCGGGTCGTGACAAACATGGTATCAGAGCACAAGACTTTGGAATGGTCTTAGGATGTCTCAAACCACATCTAGTAGAGTCTTGTTCATAATGTGAAGCCCACCAAATTATGAATATGAGGCTATTGGGTGTTAAGAAAGTCTCACTTCTTCATTCTTCAAGTTGTTCCATAGAGTTTAACTCTATAATGTCTCTCTCTTATGCCTTATCTGATGGTCTTTAGTGTATGACCACTTGAAGGTGTATGTTAGAAGGTGTGTGGGAGGAAGGTTGGTTGTGATGCCAACTATGGCTATGTGACTTGATAGAGTTGAGATGATAGTTTGTGGTGTGACTTTAGTATGCATGGGTTGCTTTATGGTTATGTGTGTTGTTGGTAGAATCCGAGTTAGCTATGATGAGTTTTGAGGTATGTCGAAAGAGTTGATAAAATTTGATGTTTTAGAAATGCCAAGGTGTGATGAGTATGAAGGTTTAGTGATGTTTTGCTCCGACCTTAGAATTGAAAGAAGTGAAGTTTAGAAGAGTTTGTATAGGCTTACTCCCAAGTGGGGGGATGATGTGCTTAGATGGTAAGGCCTTTGAGTGTCCTTGATGTTCATGAGTTAGGCTTGCTTGATGTTCTCAGCTTAAGAGGTGTAGTGATTTTGAGGAGTTTAGACCCGGTGTGGTAGACTCATTGGAGACCTTGAGTGGTATTGGTAAGGTTGTTTGTGAGCAAAAAGTTTCTTAATGAGAACCTTCCTAGATTAAAGTTACCAGTATGTTGATGGTTTCTTGTAAGTTGTTAATGTCTTGATTTTGGTTCCTATGTTAGGGTCATGATAATCCTTAGTTGGGTTTACTCCTAAGTGGGGGATAGTATGTTGAGTACTAAGGTTGTTGAGAGTTTCGATATCCTTACCTCTTTCTTTATGTGCCTATTCAAGCTTGAGACAAAGAGTTCCTTCTTGGGTTGTTACATGTTTTTTTGGAGTCATGTGTGATATTGTGTTTCCATGGTCCTTATGTTATACATGTTCTTAATGAGTTTATGTTTGAATGAGAAAATGTGTTTCCATGAATTATGTTCCTCATGTTAATGTGCCTTTAGTATGAGTTGCTTATATGCTTCATGAGGTTAACTGTTGAACATGCCTAAATGTGCTTTTGAGAAAAGTTTCATAATGTGCCTTATGATGTTATGATGAGCATGATGTGATTTGGAGAAGGAACTTCGTCCAATAAAATGGGAAATGATGAAGTTTTCATGCATAATGAGTTTGTACATGTAGTTCCTACTTTCTTGTATTGCATTGAACATGTATAAGTTGGAGTTGATGTTTCCTCCTAGTTTTGTGCATTGTTTGCAATGTTGCATATATGATGGGCTGCTAGTCTTGAGTCGTTAACCTCTTAATGTGTTGAAAGTGTCATTCGAGGATGAATGTTTCTAAGTGGGGGATAATGTAACTACCCGTAAAATGAATAAGTGAAACTAGAGCCTAACTAGTGAGTGTGAGAGTTTGTCATGAGCTTTGAGGTGGTTTAATGTTGTCCCAAGTCATGGTTGAGGGGTTTAGGGGTTAAATGGAAAGGTACGACTCCCCAAGTACCACCCTAGGGGTCCTTGAGGAGGACCTTTACCCTAACCCCAATGAAGAAGAGTTGTCTAAACTTGGTGACCTACGGAAGGGGACCACGCCCCATAGGTCCATCCACTCCCCGTGGAAGGCCTTCGTAGGTCAAAGGCCTCCAAACCAAGCCTCAGCCACAAACCACGGCTGACCAGGATGGGGCGTAAACCAGACCACGGTCCATGGTTTGGTGGACGTGGTTCCCACCTTGTTTGTTGTCTTGGTTCGGCCAAGGCAAGGGTGGGTTGGTAAATTCACCCTTTGTTTAGTTAAGTGTATGGACGGTTTTTATTGGTTAATTAAGGTATTTTAAGAGTTTTAAAAGTATTAAAACACCTTTCCAAAATTATTCTTCCAAATCACTCAAATTAGAAACCCACCTCTCCCAAAAGTTCTCTCTCTAGAAACCTCCATTGGAGGTGAAGACTTCAAGCTTCCAAGGTCAAATCTTCAAGTTTTTCAAGGGGATTTCGTGGATTTCATCTCTTAAAGGTATGGTGGTCTTGATCCTTGTCTAATTTTCTATTCAAGGAGCCAATTCCAAAGTGATTTCAAGTTATGAAAATCTAGGGTTTTACTCAATCTCATGGGCTCTTTCATCAAACGTTTTCAAATGGTTTCTAATAACAAATTTTGATTGTATTAGTGTTTAATTGATGATTTATGATGAAAATACTCTATGAACCCATGGATTCTCTCAATTCCTAAATTGTGCCTTTATGAAGTGGGTTTGATGATTATGAAAGCTTATGAATGGAATATGTCTAAATTGCTTTGGGTTATTGAATTGTATAATTATCTATGACTTAATTATGGTAAATTGTTGGTGAGTTGATGATTTGTGATCGTGGCCTTGAAATGGCAAGTTATGACCTAATTACATGTTGAAGTAGAATTATGCTTGAGCTATTGATCCACTTGAAAGGTGGAGGTGTTTAATTACTATGTATGATTATGATGTGAATAATATGCATGTGATTTCAATGATAGAATGTTGATCATGTATAGAATGTAAATGTATTATTAATGAAAGGCTATTCCTCAATTTGACAGTTATGAATGTTGATGATGTAATGTGAAGGGTACTTCATGGAAATTGTATATCTTGAATTGGTAGGCTTGTGATTCCTTTTCATGTATAGATGAAAGTACTGTGATAATGTATCTTGAATTGGTTGGCTTGTACATCCTTTTATTGTATAGATGAAAGTAATGTGATAATGTATCTTAAATTGGTAGGCTTATGCATCCTCTTTTTGAATGAATGAAAGTATAGTTGTTTGTTGAAACTTGAGTTGGTAGGCTTTGGTATCCTCTCTTGTGTTATGAATGTATCTTGACTTTATGAATATGAATCGATAGGCTTAAGGCATTCCTTTCATAAAAGATCTAATGTAATGAAGACTCTAGAATCGATAGGCTAATGGCATTCCTTTCTTAATGAGTCAATGTACCTTGAATCGATAGTCTTAAGGCATTCCTTTCATAAATGATCTAATGTAATGAACACTCTAGAATCGATAGGCTAATGGTATTCCTTTCTTAATGAGTCAATGTACCTTGAATCAATAGACTTCTTGCATTCCTTTCATGAGTATAAGAAAGTAATGAGGAACCATGAATCGATAGGTTTCTGGCATTCCTTTCATGAGGACTCCAGAGCTATCCTTGAATGTACCATGAATCAACAGGCTTATAGAACTCCTTCCATGTGTAATGATGTAACTTGGGTCGATAGTGTCACGACCCGATTTCTCGAGTCATGATGGCACCTACTATACCCTACCAGTAGGTAAGCCAACCCGTAACCCAGAACATCAAGTAATGAGCGAAAGGGCAGAAACTAGCGAAAATAATAACTAACAAGGACAACAAGACGGAAGCAACCCAAAATAAATATATACATGATCCCTCCCAGAACCTGGAAGTCACTAGTACAGAGCTATCTAATAAAGAGTA
>JAJOOS010034891.1:0-10504 GCA_029582725.1 Solanum chiquidenum | reverse complement strand
TTTTTTCTGCATCTTCAGTTAGTCCTGAAAACCAGTCATTTACCTTTCCTATGAAGGTATTTATCATAATAATGTATTTTTCTTCATCTGTATAATTCGAGAATTCAAAACTCACAGGGAATTTTACTCCCATTAAGGTGGCAGGAGATGTCCCACCAGCACTTAGTGCAAAAAACATCTCAATTTTTTGGGCATTTTTATATTCCCAATATTCTTGTATTCTATACATTTTCATTTCATGTATTGCAAAGATAATTGCATTGGATTGTCTACTAGCATTTAAATATGCTTTTTCCATTTCTGGAATTGCTCTATCAAAATGATGTAAAGCTATTTTATGCTTCTAAGCTCTTTTTCTTATAGCATGCAAGGTTTCTTGAATATGCTTCATTTTTATCTTGAAGGGAATTCTTTAATCCGTTTAAGGTATTATTTTTGATAATTTTTTCTGCATCTTCAGTTAGTCCTGAAAACCAGTCATTTACCTTTCCTATGAAGGTATTTATCATAATAATGTATTTTTCTTCATCTGTATAATTCGAGAATTCAAAACTCACAGGGAATTTTACTCCCATTAAGGTGGCAGGAGATGTCCCACCAGCACTTAGTGCAAAAAACATCTCAATTTTTTGGGCATTTTTATATTCCCAATATTCTTGTATTCTATACATTTTCATTTCATGTATTGCAAAGATAATTGCATTGGATTGTCTACTAGCATTTAAATATGCTTTTTCCATTTCTGGAATTGCTCTATCAAAATGATGTAAAGTTATTTTATGCTTCCAAGCTCTTTTTCTTATAGCATGCAAGGTTTCTTGAATATGCTTCATTTTTATTTAAGAAGTTGAAAAGGTGATAGAAATCACTCAAACAACAGGAAAACATAAACTGAACCTGTTAACTAAACCCATGATAGATCAAATCCTTAGAAAAATTCCAGAAAAGAAAAGAAAAAAAATGAACTATATATATATATATATATTAATCATGATTAAGTGAAATAACTCTATATACAAATACATGCATACATCTATTGACTTGATATAAATACACGATATGAATAAGTTTTATCACCAGAAACCTATTTTAAATAAAAATGTATAACTACAAACGGAACATCCATCTTACAAAGAAAAAGTCTTTAAATTACTATTCGGGGTGTTGATCTTTTGATAATCTCTGAGACACAACAAGAAATATTCTTTTTTGATTTCCCAAAATTAAGTAGTTGTTTCTAATTTACCAGGTCTACGAGCTTTGTAGAAGTCCATAATAGTGATTAAAGAATTCCAACGCCGCGAAAAAATTCCAAAGGCAAGCATAGATCACTCCACCAAGCAACCTTCATTACATGGCTTCATTTGCGACACAAGTTGTTTAGTATTGATCCATAGGCATTGAAAAAGGGCAATAAGAAGTAACAAATACCACTGCATCAAATAAAAGTAGAAAGAAAAGAAACTGCAAATTGGACCATACCATTATTATCTTCATTCATGTTGTAGTCATCTTCATCATAATCATAAATGTTTTGTACAGTTTTTCAAGAGTTTCAATATACTTAAGCTCAATACATACTTTATAGAGAGTGTCACTTAATAATGTTGATCTAGGTATACAAACAATTGACAAGCAATTCAAGTATAATTCCATCAAGAGGAACACAAAGTATTCTGATTTCAAGTTCCTTAAATATGGTTGTCATGTTAGGAAAGCAGAGGGGTTTTCCAGATACTTGATTGCAAACTCTGTCATCACTAAATTATTCTTCTTCTTCTTCAATCTTCTCATCTTGTTCTTCGTCCATGTCTTCACCATCTTTTTTCTTTTCTCCATTGCCCTACATTTGATGAAAGGTAAAGGTAAGTGTAGGAATCCAAGAATATGTCTATTGACAAATTAAAGGTCACAGGATAAATTAGGCTATTTGGCATTGCAGAAGATTTTAGATATAAAGTATTTTAGCTTAGGAATAATAACAATCTTTTATAATTAAATATTAAAGAATAATTTAAAGAGATTTTGAGGTATTAACACAAACTATTTTTAAGCAATTACTACTAAACATTGGTTTGATCATTGTTGTTACCTACATCACATTCACAACAAAAAAGGGACATCAACAATCGTTTGAACATCTACACTCTGCTCTTTATATTATTATTTCAATTTATAATTTTTGAACCACAACAGGTAATTTTTACCCTTTTACATGTTTTGCAGGACAACGCATTACAATGACGAACTCCCTCTACGCAGCAAATTAGGGCAAGTTAGTGCAATGTCAAGCATCACTAGCTACGTTTCACTTTCAAAACTCAACTCGACTCGATTTTCAGAAGTTCAGATTTAAATCTTCCTTATAAATCTTTCATGTCTCAATTCATTATAACTCGACACTGGGCAATCTTTTTTTTTTAAAAAAATCATCTCTACCATAAGTCTTCAGTATAAATTACAATGAGGCTTTTCTCATTCAAGTTTCTTAAGTGTCTCTATTCGTGCTAATCTCTTCACACCTCACCACTAAAAGATTTCAGTATTACCGTAATTTGATACTGGGGCAAATTTTAATCAAAATTTGCTATGTTTCTACACTCCCGAACTACATATGGCCTGATTTCTCAAAACCTGAGATATGTAGGTAACTCAGAAGCCAGAGTTCGGCAATAACTCCATAAAAATTTCTTGCGAAGTTGTTGCTCAAAGTATATTTGGTGGTTCGCCTAAAATTGAATTGTGTCAATATTTTTTTGTCCACGTCTTCTCTACTCTCCCCCATGGACAAAGAAAGGGCAAGTTGTTGACACCCTATTTTGGCTCTCTATATTTAATTAATTAAGCTTCCATAATAATAATAATAATAATAATATAATTATAATAATGGTATATATATATATTGTAAGTTTTACTTTTTACATTACAACAACCCCGCCAGTCAAAGGTTTTACATTACAAGCTTTACACAGCCAGATGCCGACTTTTACATTACAACAACCTCGTAGCCGGAGGCCTCTAAATTACAAGTTACTTTACCTACATCACATTCACAACAAAAAAAAAGGGACATCAACAATCGTTTGAACATCTACATTCTGCTCTTTACATTATTATTTCAATTTATAATTTTTGAACCACAACATGTACTTTTGGCCCTTTTATATGTTTTGCTGGACAACACATTACAACAAGGAACTACCTCTAGCAGCAAATTAGGGCAAGTTTAGTGTAATGTCAAGCATCACTAACTACGTCAAGGATTCACTTTCAAAACTCAACTCGACTCGATTTTTTAGAAGTTTAGATTTAAATCTTACTTATAAATCTTTCATGTCTCAGTTCATTATAATTCGACACTAGGGCAATCTTTTTTTTTAAAAAATCATCTCTACCATAAGTCTTTAGTATAAATTGTTACGGGGCATTTCTCATTCAAGTTTCTTAAGAACTATGTACCATCCCTCTATTCGTGCTAATCTCTTCACACCTAACCACCAAAAGATTTGAGTATTACCGTAATTTGATACTGGGCAAATTTGAATCAAAATTTGCTATGTTTCTACACTCCCGAACTACATATGACCTGATTTCTCATGAAATCTGAGATATGTAGGCAACTCAGAAGCCAGAGTTCGGCCATAACTCCATAAACATTTCTTGCCAAGTTGTTGCTCAAAGTATATTTTGGTGGTTCGCCTAATATAGGATTGTGTCAATATTTCATTGTCCAGGTCTTCTCTACTCTCCCCCATGGACAAAGAAAGGGGCAAGCTGTTGACACCCAATTTTGGCTCTCCATATTTAATTAATTAAGCTTCCATAATAATAATATAATAATAATAACATCATATATATAATATATATATATATATATAATTATTATTTTTATTAACCGTCAGATCAAGCGATCGGACGATCCAAAGTAATTAAAACTTTTCTTCCTCTCAAAACAACCCCTACGCTAGCTATACTTCTTCTTTTCCCTAGACGCCTCAACCTAGAAAAAGAAAGAAACGTTCCTTTCCCAACGTTCTCCTTCCCCATGGCCGCCCGACGCCCTTTCCCATTGCCTCTGTCAGAAAACGGCTATGGACCGCCGAAAAATGTGAATTTCCAGCGGTTCCTTGCTTTATGCTTCCATAGGTCACTCAACCCCTTCAAATAAATCTGAAGAAAGTAAATTCTTGGGAGATTTTCTTCCCCTTCATCATTACTTCTTCCATTTTTCTCAGATTTAGCTTTCCAATAATTAAATTTTTTGAATCTTTGAGGCCAAGTAGGAGTGCCAAAATCGGCCATAAAAGAACGCCCTTTGTTCTCATGAAGATCATCCAGAACAACCGATAGAAAAAGAGAAAAGTCTAAGAATCAATCGAAGAGTAGACTCTAAAGGGGAAATCCAGCAAAAGAGGAAAACGCCATAGGGAGCATTAGACTTTAAGATTATCTTATCTTTCTGTTCTCTGTTTTCATCTCTGTTTTCATTTTTTTTTGTTTCGAATTGAAGAGGAAGTTTGAAACGAAAATCTTTGACGTAAAAGCTCTAGTTTGCTACTCTATGCAAGGTCAGTTGATTGATTAGAATATATTATGAATTTGTGTTCAAATTTCTAAGCACTGCAACATAATATCATGATCTGAAATAAAATCGAACCTGTCCAGTTGAGAAATATATTTATATTTGGGTGTTAATTAATTGGAGAAGTATGTCTTCACTTTGCTATCGCATTTCATTTTGAACTTGGCTCACGCAGGATTGAATTTGTCTTGATCAGCGATTAGGCGTATCGAGTAAAATGTCTTCTTGTTAATATATTTTTCACTTAGTTTTGGTTGAGAAAATTCAGGCGGTGATTATAGGGAGATACCCGTTTATTGAAACATCAAAGCATGAATTAAATTGATTTGGTAGATTGTAAAATAAGTCTCTGGTTATTTATTTTGGCTTATTTACACTATTATATATTTCCTCTTGTGACACAACATATATAACCTTTATTTTTATGATTTATCTGCACTTTTCCTCTGTTTGTAGTTTGATTAAGAGATTTAAACTTGAAAATGGACAATAATGAATTGATGCCTGCTTAAACGTTTTCTTATGTATACATATAAAGAGAATAAATATAAGTGAGGAGTAGCAGCCCTCATCTCATGCCTAAACTTATTGGAATCAACACACATTTGCTTAAGAATACTTACTTGTCCAAGGGTCTGAATATAGGCTAAATAAGAATGCCAATACTAGTTATCTTCTTCTACTTTCTGGGATTATCTTTGGATGCTTGAGTGACCTAAGATGAGAAATTGCTCTTTGTTAAGTCAACAAAATCGTTCATGATTACTCAAGCTTGAAATCTGCCCATAACCTATAGAACTGGACGTTTTCATTGATTTTTCTATTGGATACAACCAAATGTGTAAGAGTAATGTAAACCAAATGGTAACCTCTAACCATCGACCATAGGTTTGTGGTCACACGTATGATAGATCTTATAAGTGTTAATGTTCTATTGCTCGAATTCTATTTTTGTTAATCATGTAGTTTGATTTGTTTAAAATGGCGGTACATATTCCTTAGGAATTTTATTATTGACAAACAAGTTTTCTGTAGTATGCTTAGCACGTGTTTAAAATTCGAGAAAGTATTGTATGATAATTTGTTTTGTCATTCATGTTATGTTAAGTTTTTTACTTCAATATAAAATTTCTAATCTTTCCTTCTTCTTATGTTTCATGTACAACCGGAGGGCTGAAGTTTCTACTTTGGAACTTGTTTTGGCCTAAAATATTAGGCCAACAACAATTAGGATCATCGCAATGCTCGGAGTCGCGTGAATTAGGAGTCTAACGTTTCTTAGGCCCCTTTATGACATTTAATTATATTATTGTGATATACTAACTAATTCTTACATATGTCTCCATAACTCTTTAAATTTTGATATATTAAATGGCTTGTCTTTTATTTTGAAGATTCTTTGTGTGAGCTAATAGTATCCATTAACAAGATTGAAAGTTATATTATAAGCTTATGGTAACACTCTTAGAACAAATGATAGAAAATATCTTTTTCTTTTGAAAAATAGGTTGACGTCTTAAGTTTACTTATCCATATTCATTTAGGACTATTTAAGCCTTTCACTTAGGCCTCTTAGGTTAAGGAAAACAAAATTTATAGTTTAGAACCCCCAATGAAGTTTCTAAGGGCTAAAATAATATTCATTTAGGCCTTTAAGTTGAGGAAAAGGGAAACTCATCGTTTAGGACTCCCAAATGAATTTGAAGCTAGTTTAATGACTAAAATAATTACCCTTTAGAAATACTTAAGGCTAAGATATATATCTTTAAAAATACCTATTTTTAAGAAAACAAGTAGGGCAGTAGGCACTTATATTTTATTAACAAAAAATAAAAATGTAAGCTATAAGTTAAGTTTCATTAGTTAGGCCTATGTCATATCCTTTTAAATCACCTATATCCCTTTAGACATTTGATAATTATTTAATTTAGACGATACTTTCTCATTAGGTTATTCGTTAACATTTTTTCCCTCATTTATAAAAGCATAGCTTTTCAAAGAAGTTTAACTTGGAGTGATATTTTCAAATATCATATACCTATTTTTTTTTTATAAACCAAGTGTTTAAAGTTTAAGTTTAACAACTTAAAATGCATACTTCGAGAGATTAAAAGTGCAGTAGTTTTGGTCCAAAAATTTCTTTTAAAATACTGCTTTCAAAAGGAAGAAGACACATTATTTTAAAAAGGCCAAAACAAATGTTATAAGTTTTGTTAATTTTTTTTTTGTCTTAAAAGATACATACGACTTAACTCATTTTTTAGGGAAAAGGACAAATATATTTGATGAGTCCGAGATTTGGACTCATTTAGGGCTCTGTTTATATAGATTTAGTGTCCTCAAATGCTTAATTTGTACCATAAACTGATGTTCAAGACTTGATTTTCAGGTATATGGATTGAAGAAAAGAGCAAGGACACTAACAAGCAAAAAGGAACAGAACAAACTGAAGAAATGAAGAAAGACAAGCTTGATGATCGCTAAGAGCACGTGGCGAATCGCCGAGTGGCTAATTTGACCGCCTAAAGTTCCAGTGTGCTAGCCCTGAGGAAAGAAACCAAGTCGGTGACAAAAAGGGGCAGTCGGTGAATCACCGAGAAGTTCCTCGATGCAAAGAGAGGTCGCCCAAAGTTACAGGACTTGAGGATGTTGAATGCCAAGGCAAAAAGGCGATAGAAGAGAGCATTGGGCGGTTCGCCGAGTGGTTCGGTAAACCCGACTTACTTCACCTAATGACCCTTCGTGACTTATTTGTGGCAACCATGAAATAGATTTTGAACAGTTAATTTAGTAAGTGAATTTATGTTGATTTATGCTGACTTAGGCAAAATTAGTATAAAATACCTCTCTCTTAAGTTTTTCATAGTTTCTTAGTAGACTTGAAGGATTTTGGAGATTCAATTCAGAGATTTTGCAAGTGGGTTACTGATCTTCTTTGATTTAGAGCATTGTAAAGGATAAATTACTCTTACCCAGTTGATGGCTAATCGATTTGGTAATCGTTTTTACTCTTTTATGATGTTTGGCTAAAACCCCAATTCTTGGGGTGTGATCATGTGATTATGGGTTGAATTAGTTTATGGGTATTGTTAATTACTAGTTTAAATGCTAAATAAAAGTGGGTTTAATCATTAATTGTGGTTCCATTTATGAATTGTAGTTGCAAGTGCAGTTCTATTTGTGTGTTCTTGGCTTGCTCGAGAGAGAGGTTTTAGAACTAAGATTATTGATTATTGATTTGTAGTATTGGGTTGAGTTGGGTTCAGCTCGAGAGAGTGAATCCTAAAACTAATCCTACCCATCTAGCTTGAAAGAGTGAATGAATTAAGGTGTGGGATGTTCTTCATTGTCATGCTTGTTGATGTTCGAAAGAAATCACCTGATTTGGGATAGTTGTTCGAGAGAAAGCAATCTCTTTTATAGATTCTTGAAGAAACGAGTTATCGTTCCCAAGGGACTTATGATTAATTTATATTTAACACTTAATTCTACAAATAAAGGTAAACGTAACCTTTTCAAGAGTTGATGATTAATTGTTAACTACTACTAATTATGCACTGAATGAAAGTAACTAATTGTGAACGACTTTAATATGATGTTCAAGCATGTTAAAAGAAATTCCAGGGCTGCAACATGCATTAAATCTCATGTATCGTATTATTGGCATAGAACTAATTTCAGTTGTCAAGTTACAGGTTTATAGGGTTAATTATATGAGTCGGGCTACACACCTCTCGTCGCCTACCCCAATTAGCTACCTAACTACATAGTTGAGCGGGGATAAATAGACTAATTGGCGAGCATTTATATTTCATCCTATTTCGTAACCAAGCGAGTTGTTCGTCGAGATTCACTCTTGAACACAAATCACCTCAACTTAATGGGTTGATCAAGCTCTCTATATTCTCTGGTCTATCTAATACCACCTCTCTCGATTTTAAGATTAGACACTATATTTATCTTATGGTAAAATAGTAAAACAAGAATATAGAAGTAACTTGTATTGACAACCTAAAATCAATTCATAAACCAATAATATTCAACAAACGATTCGTAGCTACAACCCCAGAACTAGGGCGTTTAGCCACTCATACTATTAGAAAACTACAAAATACAATAGTTCATGCGATTTCCCGAAAATAAAAGAGTTAGAAGATCGAAACCTATTACAAAACGATGATACTTGCTCTTGCACACCAATCAAAAGTCGAACCCTAACAATGGAGCCCTAAGGGTTTATTTATAATAGTTAGAGACAATAGAGTCGAAGTCTATTACAATTAGGAATCCTTTTAATAATGCTTTTGTTGGAAACGTCAGAACAAGGGTGGGGAGCCACGCTCATATCGCTCCTGGCAGGCGGCTGGCGCGCCACGCTGCTTGTGCGCCCAAATGTAGCGCTAGTAAAACCCCTCTGACGTGTCGCGCATTTGCTGCGCCAGTGGTGCTGGGGCGCCGCGCCTGATCTTTGCTCCTCGTCGCTTTTCATCTTTAACTCCTTTTTTCTTCCTTGACTCAATCACTTCCCTTAGGAACCCTGCAAAATTGCTAATCATGTATGTTAGTATGCAATCATCGCAATCTTAAGCCAAAATATGCTAGTTAGATTAGTGAATGTCCTAACACTTACGTAAAAGATGGGTAATTTATAGTAATTGGGCATATAAATATGCCCAAGATCACCACCCCACACTTAAACATTTGTTAGTCCTCGAACAAACTCTATCTCATCAAATCACACTCTTAAACCTTGGAATCCTCACCTCGCTTTATAATTGGCCAAACACATTTTATCATGATCTTGTGACACACACTACATGCAATAATTTCAACTCTTTCTTATAGTCTACCAATCAACAATTTACAACCTCGATGAATGACTCTTCTCAAATAATTCCGGGCTAATGCAATATCATAGAGACAAGACAACCAAGATTAAGCACCAAATATGTCTCATGAATACCCTCACCACTTTAAGTATTGCATGCATTCTAATCATAAGGTTATTTTTTATATTTGTTTTTTTTTATAAAATTCACTCTCACACTCACAAATGAAGTTTTCACATATCCTAACATGCCATAAGCTTTCCCTTGGTGTACTTTAATTTTGACAAAGTGTTACTCATAGAATCAAGAGGACTTTCATTCGGTTGTAATGTCGGCTTTAGGTAAGGGAGGATACATTTGGGTAAAATTAGTGAATCATTGTCACGACCCGAGAGCACCCCCAAGTCGTAACATGCGTACCCGACCTCTCAGAGGTCTAATACAAGCCTCTTAGCATTCATTCATCGCATTCGGTAATAAAAACCGTAAGGAATAAAATCACTTTTTAAAACAAATCCAAAATACTCATAAAATCTTTCAAATGTAAAGAAGTAGAATTTCTAAGTCTCTTGTACCATCTTAGACACGAATAGAACATATTAGGGACACAACCCTTTACAACAAAAAAATAGAAGTCTTGTATAATGTCTAAATGGAAATACTAGAAAGGTAACAACTATGTCCTTGAATATATGAGGACATACCAAGCTTCTTGAGAAGAGTCAATATCCCAAGCTTCCTCAAAATATCTCCTCACTTTCCACCACCTACACTTGTAACAATAGAGAAATATGGAATTACTACAATAAGTACTGAGTATGATGACCATGAAAGAAAACATGCACAACGGACATTTACAAGGAATGTATGCTTTTAAGACCTTCTTTAACAAACCTTCCCAACCACAAGCACAACCCCACATTTCAAGTCACCATTCACAAATAAGACCTATTCACATCATTTACAACTCAATTAACACAAGTGTACAATACTTAAACAAGATAGCAAAGTAATTCCTTCATTACCATTTAAGCCTCTATCTCAAGTCACCCTAAGCCACACTTAAGTGAATAATGAAGTGACCGCCCATACA
>JAJOOS010034890.1:0-10241 GCA_029582725.1 Solanum chiquidenum | reverse complement strand
AAACTTATTTTAGCATGATTTAGTACTTTTAAATTATGATCATTTTCATTATGACTTTGCAATATTTATTTTATATGATGATTTCATTATTATTTTTATTGAATATTTTTGTGTCATCAGTACTCATCTCATATTTTGTGTTATTTTTTTAAGAAACACCTTAGATAATTGTATTTTGGTTGGACTAAAGAAATATTTGGAGCACAAGTTAATTATATATTTGTATGCAAACTTTACCAAAAAAAATCCAAAAATCTGAAAAAAAATTGAGGTTTATTAGTTTGGTTTGATTTATAAATTTATAAATTCGACACAATGGTTTGGTTTGGTATTTGAAAAAGCCGAACCAACCCGAGGTTGAAAAACCCGACAAAATCCGAATTTTATTAGTTTGGTTTGGTTTATAAACTTAAAAAATTTACACAAATGGTTTGGTTTGATATTTGAAAAACCCGAACCAATCCGGTTATGTACACCCCTAGTTTAGATATTGTAGAGAGAGAAACTCATCTTCTTACCTTAGAGTAGATTTCTTGTTGTTCTTAATTTTGGGTTGAGACTTTGAACGAAAGTAGCCTCATTATTCATCAATTGATTTGAAGATTGTGTTTCTAATAGTGGTATCAATTATCCTATCTTCTTTCCAGTGTTTTGTATTGCATGAATTATGGGTGTAATTTCTAATTAAGGTTGGGCTTTTGTACTAGAAATAGACAAATCCTTTGGGTTTTTGATTTCTCATTCTATTGTTTTTGTATTTTATTCCCTGCTTAACATTTTTGAAATGGGTGTAGTCTAATTTTCATGTTTGAATTTATGAGTTGAGAGTGCACGCTCAATTCTAGCGTTCAATCTTTGTGGATTGCTTGAAAGAGAATTTGTGAAGTGGAAAATTATGGTGATAATCACATATTAGCTTTGAATCTTGAAATTGAGACTGAAATGAGAGAATTTAGATTTTCATTGTTGAATGCAAGGTTTGCTCGTAAGAGAGGTCTAAGTTAAGGTATTAGGTTGTTTTATTGGATTACATGATTGAGACCGAAAGGAGATATGATATAACCCTTTGAGGCCAAAAGGATATTATGGTTGATCTATGATGATCCTACCTATGAGTGAATGAGCATGTGTTGAGAGTGCAATGAATCATTGAGTGAGTGTTGAAGTCCGAATTTCTCAATTCCTGATTATCCCTTGCTTTATTTGTTCTTTGCCCAAAGAATTTATTTGTGTTACCAAACCATTCTCTTAATTTGAAAATTGTGTGTTATTAAATTTAGATTCAAACTTGTAGCTATTAGTTCTTTATCTTTTCAATTGCCGATAAATTGTTCCTTATGGAATTCGACCCCGACTCTTGATTGGAAATTTTTATTAATGACGATCGCTTATTCTTTGAATTTCTTTTGAGGATAATTTGAGCTTTATCAAAGGGGTATTGACAAAATGAGTTGAACAACCTAGAATTTGATCTAAGTGAAGCGGTGGAAGGAATCAGAAGGACCTCTTAGTTTGACTTACCAATGAGAGTCAAACTTTTATCCTGGAGTGTGAAGGGGGTTAACATGAGTTTTAAAAGAAGGTCCGTTAAGATTTTAATGCATAAGTGGAAGGCAGACGTGTACTACTTCCACGAAATGAAATTTAAAAAAGGTGTGGAAAAATTTGCTAAAACAGTTGTGGTCGTGTAGGTGGATGAAGTATGGCTTTCTAAGTCAATGTTGTGGGAGAATTTTGATGTTGTTGAATAGTTAAGTGTGGAATGAGGTTTTTTTTGAGAAATGTTCAGGGGCGGACCCACATATCACGTTTCGGGTGCTAGAGAACCCATTGTCCCGAACGTAAATTATATATTGTTACACAAAAATTTCTTAATATTGTTATATAAAAACTCAAGAGCACCAATATGCTATAAGTTGGCGTGGGTGTTTTGGTTGAAATTCAGAAATAAGTGGCTACGTTTTGCTTTTACGTTCACGATTCGATTCTCAGCTATAACATTTTTATAAAGTCTTGTTTATTCTTCTTTATTCTGCTTCTTTCTTTAGTCTTTTACTTTCTTGGTTCACTTTTTTATTTAGTTTTTAACTTTTTCTAATGTTGCTTTTTGTTATTTTTTTAAATTTTTTTTATTATTGTGTTAAATTAATTTTGCTCTTATGTAACTTTCTAAAATAACATATATTTTGAATCAATTATTTTTATAATCATGATACCTGAAAAGAATAATAGGGAATGCTTATGATATTAAATTAAAAGGAAATAACATTTGCACGTCAGTGGGTATTATACTAGTTTGACATTAAGGAAAGATCAACACCACGACCTTAAAATCCTGGATCCGCCAGAGGAATGGTCAATACTCTCTAACTTGCAGATTTGAAGCAGTCAAAAATCTTTCAGTTGCACAAACAGATAATAGTTGAGAGACGGGGGTGTCACAGGATGACCAATATTATGTCTTGCTTTTCTGAATGGAAAGAGGAGATAGTGTATGATTCATCTCTAAGAGGAGGAATATTTACATGGTTAGGGGTATTAATCATAAAAGTGCAGCTAGACTAGATTCGATAGATTCCTCTATTTAATGGGATGCGGTAAAACTTTTCAAGATATACGACAAAGGATTCTGCCCTCAGTAATATCAGATCATGCACCAATCATCCTGGAATGTGGCAATTCGGATCATAAGAGGTCCTATATCAAATTTGAAAAACTGTGGTTGGAAGTAAAAGGTTTCATGGATCTGATACAAAGCTGGTGGAATGCATTTGTAGTGGAAGGTTGCCCTTACTACAAGCTTAATGTTAAACTTTAGTTACTGAAGAAAAAACTCAAAATTCTGAAGCAGAGAAGAGTTTAGTGAGAATGTTAACCGGAAGTATAGTCTGCTGAATAAATTAATAGAACTAGATCATGTATTTCACTCTAGAGAACTGACCGAGGAGGAGAAGTTAGAGTGCTTTGGCTTCAAGAAAGGGGGGATTAAACACATGATGGCAAAAGCTCTTAAGAGATACACTACAATTGATAGGATGGCCGTAAAGGGTGAAGAAGTTCTAGAACCAAAGGATCTCAAGATGGCTATGGTAGATTTTTACAAAAATCTTTACTCAAAATCGGAACATGGAATCCTTCGGGGTGGCCCAGTGGTTTGGGCTTGGGATTTCCATGTTGGAGGTCTCAAGTTCGAAACCCCTTGCCAACAAAAGCAAGGGGTTTGCCTTCAGGGTCGAGCTCATCGCACCGGGCTTGCTTAGTGTGGGTTACCTCTCCTATGTGGTTTGCGAGCTATTGCATAGAAGCGGAGGTGCGCACCCAAAGGATAGCGGTTGCGGGTTTTCCTTGCCATCGAAAAAAAAATCTGAAGCATGGAGACCTACAATTGAGTATACAGACTATCCAAAGATCACACATGAAGAAAAAGATTGGTTACAGAGACCATTCACAGAAACTGATGTCTACTATGTGTGGAGAAGATTCATCACACATAAATATGAATTAAGGAACAGCTGGACAACTGAAGAAGTGAAAGGTACATATGGATGTTGTCTTTGGCAGACCATTAGAAATATGTGGCCTATGTTTTGGAACAATATTAGAATCAAAGTAGGTGATGGGGTTAAATATTCCTTTTGGGATGATTGGTGGATTGATCAGAGTAACTAAAAAAATCTTTTCCCAGATTTATATATTGTGAGTCTTGAAAAGCAGGCATCTGGATGGTAAATAGGTGGGAGCTGAATATCAAAAGGGCTTTGAATAATTGGGAAATAAATAGTCATTACATTGTTGCAGTGTTTGAATACTGTGAAGGCATTATTGATGTACCAGATAAACCAGTTTAGAGCCTTTCCAGTAAAGGATCCTTCTTGGTTAAATTCCACCGAAATATGACCAGCAGAAATTATGTGACAATGTTATGGCGGTGGAAATTTATCTACAAGATTAAAATTCCTAACAAAATAGTTTGTTTGGGGTGGTTGGTAGTTAGAAGGTCTTTTTTAACTCATGAGAGATTACAAAGAAGAGGTCCTCAAATTTGCTCAATATGTCTATTGTGTGGATAGGAAGCTGAAAACAATGACATCTTTTCCTGTATTGTGAGACGACTGCAAATTTGTGGCACATGTTCCTTTGTATGCAAAGGGTGAATTGAGCAACCCCACAAACAACTTTGGAACTTTTGAAGAACTGAAAGAGTATTGGAAGAAGAGGGGTAGAAAGCTGTCTAAATTTGGAACCCCCAAAATTTAATTGCATTTTTTGTTTGTAAATAATCATATGTAAAAAGGAAATAAAACTAAATTTAATCTACACAGTAGAAAGCTGCCTAAAAGCATTTTATGTAACGAGTTGTCACCTAACTACTTTAATATTAACCACCAAAACTTGTTGATGTAGGAAAAGTTCATCTAAAACCTACGGTTGAAGATGAACTTCTCATGGGATTTTGTTACTTAGCTTCTCAAATGATGAGCTGAACAAACTGAGAAGAAATAGATATCAGTGTGAGTTTGGAATTGTATCAAGAAGGATAAAAAGGGAGACAAATAAGAACAGGCTCCTTCCATAGGGTACATCCGGATACCGGATGGTCTTCCACCCACCACAAGCTTTTAAGAAACTCATAGAAAATGAATGGCCTGAAAACCCATATATGCTTCACAGCCATCAGCATGTTTTACAGAGGAATATCATTGGACAAAACGTCTAGCTTATAATTGGTGTATAGTAGGTGTCAACTTCGATAGATAGATATAGATAGCAATAATACAAGTTGTGGAATAAGTTTTTTGTTGAGAAAGGCACAAGTTATGGAGTAATAAAGATGCACAGATACCTGAGATAGTTGCAGAATAGTGAATCCCAAGTGTCTGCGGAAATGCATAGAGGCTAAAGTCCACCAATTTAATGTTATATTCCTGCATCGAAAAATAATGAGATATTCTCAAGGGGTATGACAATTGACACCCAAAGACACGGAATAGAATTTTCACACCTTATCAATGATAATAATATCTTCAGAGCCATTACAGCTTAAATCAAATTGTTCCCTTCTTAACGTTTTCAGGAGCAGTGCATAATCAGTTGCCACCTTCATTCGCTCCTTCCACCCAAATTCAGCTAAACGTGTAAAATAGAATGTTATCAAGTTCAAGAAAAAAAAAAACTTCAGGAAACTCAATTAAGCCTCCAGTACCAGAAGTAAGTAATTCCCACAAGGGTGTGTTGAACTTCAGATCATAAACTACAGCCAACTTCTTCTCAAAACAAAAAACCAAACAACTTCACCAAGAAAGGATGTGACTTCATTTCTGACCTTTCAAGTAACATAATTTCATCCTGTTCCAAAGTCACTAAAATTAGTGACATGACGGAGTCAATCAATGAAATATAGCATTTACTCACTCGGAATTTTCGTGGATAACCATCATAGCTGCGGACTCCAGGAAACACAAAATCCCATGTTTTAACAGTAACCTCCCGCTGCCCTTCTTGAACATTATCTATAAACCCCCGAAACAATTTTCCATATCTAACTTCCTGGATGAAATTCTCGCTACAGAATTTATTAGTGATATTCTCCAAGACATCATGGCTCAAATTTTTCGCATCACCCACATTATGACCTTGAAAAGGAACCCTGCATATTAAATTCAAGTTAGCTTGCCATCTAACAGGAAAGATGCCGAACCAATGTCCAGTAAACCATGAGGAGAAGAATAATTTGTTTTAGACGGCTAAATCTTTCTAGGTGATTTCATTTACATGGAATTGACTATAAGAGGAGAAAAGAATGAGGTATGACAAAATGTATGACATACCATGACAGCAGAGGAAGGTGTGTTTTTTTCATTTGGCGTTGATCATAAAAGGAGTAAGGGCTACATATATTTTACATTAACGGGTTCTTTTGGTTCACAGACAAGTTATGTAGGGGTTAAGATTAATTCATGGATCTCTATGTGGTGAATAACAATGTAAGGATTGGTTATGTATCGTATAATAATGTAAGGATTCATATATACATGGCGAGTAAAATCCTTTTTTTTGTTTTTGAGAATGTATCCATCAGAGTCCAATATTGATACACAATAATAGAGGGAGAGAAAGATTACCCCTTTCCACCATAGCGTTTGAGAGTAGGTTTAAGGGTTCTAATAACCTCGTTTGGATCAAGCCGACCACTTTTAACCATATGCGAGTTGCGAATGTTGTCTCTCTGATAGTAAAACAGGCCGCTGTCTATGTTTCCCAAATTATGCAAGAAAGCTCCAACGTCGTCTGCCATTTCTGCACCATAAATTATCTCAGATTTTTGTTTCCTTATTTGTTTTGCCCAGCGGTTACATTGGAGGGTGTCAGTTGTAACTAGAATACCTACCCACGCCTTGCCCGGATAATTAGTATTCATTTCGTTTAAAAAAGAATGACTTCATTTCCTTTTAGCTTGTTTCAAAAAGAATGACCTATTTTCTTTTTTGGTAACATTTAATTTCAGCTTTCCACGTGGAATATTTAAAGCCACAAGATTGAAGGGCAATTTAGTACATTTGACATAACTTTAATTTAGGACCACAAGATTCAAAAGTCTTCTTTATTTTCTAAAACTTTGTGCCAAGTCAAATCAGGTCACTCTTTGTAAAACGAAGGGAGTAATATATATTTAAATAATAATAACATAAATTATTAACTTATTTAGTTGAGCACATTAAATTAATATTTTTTTAGTGCACAATTTAGTTTTATACTACTTCTATAGCTATATCAGCTACCCTTTTAGTTTTATAATATATTATGTTGAAATTTTTCTAAGAATAATATTACTTTTATCATTATTTTACTTAGATCAAACATCAAATACTTTAAATATTTTTGTGTGTTTGTCCTTCATTATTTTATGCCGTTTCAATGAAAAATAAAGTTATTTAGTAATCAGTTTTTTTTTCACGTTTAGTTTAAATATTGTTTAATTATTGTCATGATTCAAAGTTACAGACCGTGATGACATCTATGTTCTCAACCTATAGGTAAGCCAATCAAACAAGTTTAACACTTTAAATTAATAAATAAAGTGGAAAGATAAGTAATAAGCAAATATCTTGAATATTAGATCTTTTATAAGTATAAAATGTAAAAAATCTAAAATATCATTCAAGATTTGGTGTCATAAGTACATGAGCTAACACAATATGATAGAAGTCCAAAACAAATGACAAGCCTAAACGTAAGGAAGACTCTGTCTGAATACTAAGACAACAAAATAAATTAAGAGATAAATGAAGGTGTTGGTCACAAAATAGCCAAGCAGCTCACCACAACTTCAAGATGATCCAACTCAAACTCAAAAGCTCTATGAAGTGCGCTCGTATTTGAAATCTAATCTGCACCACAAAAGAGTGCAGTAAGTGTAGTATGAGTACAAAACCACGTGTACTCAGTATGCCTCATAGACCGACAAAGAAGAAGTAGTAAAGGGAGTATATAAAAAATCATTCTTTAATTTTATAAGTCTGCATTATACGTACCAATCAAGTCTCACCAAAGTAGGAATAATTGAATGTCATGTAATTTCCAAACACCAATAAACCACATAATAAAACAAGAATGAAGGATGCATTGAGATGCAATGCAATGCAACACCATGAAATGATATGCCTCAAATGACAAGTACCCTCTCAACCGTATACACACGATACTTCTCAGAAATACATCGAGAGTTCGTTACCCATGGGGACTTGTGAGGTCCATTTATCGACACGGACGATATCCACATGTCTATGCGGATGATCTCAATGCACTATTATAAAATCAGACAATATTTGACATAGACGATCTCCGTGCCTAACTTATTATCATAACTAATTCCCAGCACGGACAATCTCCACGTGCCCAATTTATAATCATAGCTCAATCTCAACATGGACGATCTTCATGTGTTAGACCTTTACTCATACTCAATTTTATGCCAATGCATGAGTACAATATGATATCAATAAAAGAGGATGATGATGCATCTTAATAAATCAAATGTCACTATGACATATAATCACCTCAATTATCACACACATATGTATGGGTTCAATAAATAAACATACACACACAAAAAGAAACCAAGTCACTAATACATCAGCTAATGCTCATATTCTTTGGCATTCTCGGATTATAGTCTTTCATGCTAATGGACTCTTCACTTTCGATTATACATCCTTGTCATACTAATGGATTCTCCAAATATATATTACTTTTGAAGAATTGAAGAATACGATATGCATTCATTGACAATTTTGAAGAGTCTGAGCAACAATGACACCATAACATTGGAATAAAAAAGGAAAAGGTGCTTTCTTACTTGTTGATTAGAAAAATGGAACATACCAAAATTAAATATCTTGGTTGATTATTAAAAACTAGGAATATTTTTCCTTATGGTGCTTCAAGATTAAAAATAATTATTGATTATCATTTAAGATGAAGTATTCTGCTAGAATTTGCTCAAGAATGTTATTTTTTGTTTCTAATCAGAAAAAAAAGGTGGCTCAATATCAACTAAGAAATGTTTGTGAATTATCTTCTCTCTCTCTCTTCCTAAGTCGTATTCCCCTTTCCCTGCTTAATCTTAATTTTAGAAGTTTAATTTTTTTCTAAATCGCTTATCAATTATAATTCTGAGTTGCATTATTCAGTTTCAAAGGATAAAAACATTATAAAACATGCATAAACTAAGTTGCGTTGAACTTTTATAGTACTAAAAGTTATTGAATTCTTTTATACATAATATATACTACTATTTCAAAAAATATTATGTTTAATTAGTTAACTTTTTGCCTTTAACTATAATTGTTTTCTTAATTATATATTTTAATATGCATTTATGGGGGGGGGGGGTTCATCCTTTTCCCTTTAGAGGAAGTTTCTTTTTGGAAAAAAAAAATTGAAGATAAAATGAGGTTTATTTTATATTACGATAGAAGGAAAAGATAAAAGCAAAGAAGGCATGTGTGTTTTTTTCCGAAAGAGTACTTCTCTCCATTTAGATGAATTGATGGAGTATTGAAATGATAAAACTTAATTGAAAAAAAGAATGAAACAATAAAAGCTAAAAAAATGTTCTCTTTAATAAAATGTTGATTCTGAGGAATTTGGTTTTACTTGAAAATAAATATTTCTTTACCAAAGTTTTTACTGTTTATATTCTCTATGCTTCATTTGCTTTTACGTATACTACATGATCAAGAGGGTCACTTGGGTCCCATTTAAGAATAATTCTAAATAGAAATTTTAATTATTATAATGAAATTAATAAATAAAAAATTACAAGAAGCAAATTATTCTGTAATAGTTAAACTTTTGAGATATGTCCTATTAGTTGTTGATGGGTGGATAATATATATATATATATATAATAGTGTACGTACCTACGCGTTGTGCAAATAATATAAAGAATTACTCTTTCCGTTTCAAAAAGAATAGTCTAGTTTAACTTGGCACGGAGTTTAAGAAAATAAAGAAGACTTTTGAATTTTGTGGTCCTAAATTAAAGTTATGTCAAATGTACAAAATTGTCTTTTAATCTATTTCTTAAACGCAATATAATCAAATTTCCATGAAATTGAAGAACGAATCACATGAACAGTTAATAACTTGTACTATATACTTTGCATTTGTTTATTATTACATTATTAATTACTTAAAAAAGAAAGACGTCTTTCTTTTTTAAACTAACTAAAAAGAAAAGGAGGTCATTTTTTTAAACGGAGAGAGTATTAATCATATATATATATATATTTATATAGTAATATGACTTATTTCAATATATTTATCAAAACTTCTTTTGTCATCTATTTCTTAAACGCAATATAATCAAATTTCCATGAAATTGAAGAACGAATCACATGATCAGTTAATAACTTGTACAATATACTTTGCATTTGTTTATTATTACATTATTAATTACTTAAAAAAGAAAGGCGTCTTTCTTTTTTAAACTAACTAAAAAGAAAAGGAGGTCATTTTTTTAAACGGAGAGAGTATTAATCATATATATATATATATATATATATATATATATATTATATAGTAATATGACTTATTTCAATATATTTATCAAAACTTCTTTTGTCATCTATTTCTTAAACACAATATAATCAAATTTCCATGAAATTGAAGAACGAATCACATGATCAGTTAATAACTTGTACAATATACTTTGCATTTGTTTATTATTACATTATTAA
>JAJOOS010034889.1:0-10112 GCA_029582725.1 Solanum chiquidenum | reverse complement strand
TAGGCAGTTCAGGTTCTATACCTTTGACCGGGTATAGGATGCTCTGGCAGCATGAGGGAAATCGTTGTATCATCACAATAGCTCTTACGTGATGGTTGTCGGTTAGAGAAACTCTCACATAAGTTATTGTATTCTTATATACATAGTTAATTGTATTTTTACATACATTTCAGAGTTATGTTGTATCCTTGCATACACACAGAGTTGACAACATGTTTTTAAACAATTTGTTTCTTTATATTGCACTTGTTTTAAATTGCTTTATATTGAAATGAGTTCAGTCATATTGAGTTGAGTATCCAGAGTTGAGTACCCAGAGTCGAATATCATATCTTTGAGTTGAGTATCTAATCTCCGAGTTGAGTATCTTATCTTTGAGTACTTCTGAGTTGAGTAAGTTGAGTAGTTTTGAGTATCCTTGAGTATTCCTTGAGTTGAGTAAGTTTGAGAATAGGTAAGTATGTTTCCTTTTTATCAAGTTTCAAGCTTATGTTATGCTTTAGAATTCTCCTTACATGCTCGTATATTCCACGTACTGAGCCATTTGGCCTGCATCTTCTCATGATGCAGACACAGGTATTCAGGAGCTTCGTTGATACATCCGAGAGTTCGAGTTAGCTATGGTGAACCTCCTTGCTTCCGGAGGATTTCATATACCTTTCAGTTATATCAGTTGTTAGGATGTTGTGGGTCTTGTCCCGACTTCCATCTTTATCAGTTAGAGGATTCATAGATAGTCAGTATAGTTGAGAAGTCTGTATTATTCATTTATTTTATTAAATATTTTAAAGAATTAAGTTGCCTATTTTATGGGGAGTTGAATATATTTTATTATTCAAAGTTAAAGTTTGAATGTAAGTTTTATTAACTTTTATTTCAGTTTTTAAGCTTTGTATGCTTGAATCAGTTTTCCGCTTGTAGTCAGCCAGGATGAGGGTTCGCTTGGGGACCAGCAATGGTCTTCGAGTACCGGCCACGTCCAGGTGTAGGCTCGGGTCATGACAGGAGCAATACATCTGTTGTTTTTTCGTCCATAAAGGTTTTAGAAGGTATCACCCATATTTACTGCACCCTTTCCATTCATTTTTAATTTATGCACAAAATGAGCAAATTTTGAGTAATATATTGGGATAAATTGATCCAATTATGATATCATTATTTACAAAAACTTCTTAAAATTATGTGAATTGAACAATGTATAGTCTTCTATCTACAGTTTGGTCTAAAATATGTTTATTATTAATAGTTTAGTCCATAAATGTTCATACTATTACTTAATAGGTCAAAAATGTTTTTTCCTACTAAATGTATTTATCTTTTAAACAAAATATTGGAGTATTATTTTTAAAGAATGTTAGTAGTATTTTGTTTATTTTGTTGCACTCCCTAAAAGCGTAGGGGGACGAGGGACTAAACAACCAAAAGTCCCTCATATAAAATATCTCTCTCTTGCTGGCGTTTTGTGTATATTTTGTACTTATATTCAATCTAGACTCGAGTCCTTCAAGGAAAATAAGACCCAAATAATTGAACTGGTTAATGATGAAGAAGGAGGAGAAGGTTTAGGACCAATCCGGCTAATAATTAAATAATTATTGAAGACAATATTATGTTTAAGAAAAGGGTGCTACAAGCTCTATCTATACCCTAGCAGCGTGAATCCGGTTATGTAACTCAATGGGTATCGGAAATAGGTTCTTTAAATGCATGTCTACTTATGGAACTTGTCTTGCACAAAGTTAAAAAAAAAAAAAAAAATCTTCATGGTCCAATCAATGAATTAGATGATACATTTTGGTAAAAATGATGAATGATGCCTAAAAGGTTTGAATGGGTACTAAAATTGCAGTGCCTTAAATATTTGCAAAACGAATCACTTTTCGTTTGGACTATGTACTCATGAAATTGTACACCTAAAAATGGATGTATTTAGAGTTCGATAAAAATTAGGTAAAGATTGTCATCTCTAAATAGAACAACAAACAACACTTCTAATTTTGCCATTTAAAACATATATTAGATTAGTTGTGCTAATTGATTAGCATATGCGATCAAATGAATAAAGAAAATGTTTAGTAAGAAACCAAGATACGATAACATTTGGTATACCACAAGGATAATTTCAATAGTAATTAGTTACAAACATACATGGGAGAAGATAAAAGATTACATGAGTATAGTTTATCAAAAACTCAACATATATAAGGCAACATTTCTTATATCTCGAGACAGGAAACTACTAGCAGTAAACTCATGGAAAGCTCACTCCTGGAAGTTAATCGCAACATTGGTGGACAATCTTGGACAACCTAACAATTTGTCGGCCAATAGAGATAAATGTTGGGATAGACAGTTCATTGAACATGTCTCGCACCTTCTTCTCTTTGATATGATAACGAAATTCTCAAAAATCGGTGCATTCAATAACAGAAATTCTGAAAGTTTAGAAACCTTTTCAAAGCCCCTTTTGACATGATCTTTCCAGCACGCATCTGAAGAGGTGACAATCTTAACTTTCTTGAGGTTGTGAAACTCAACGCTTGAAACCCAACTCAGCAAATCCATATTATCTTGTTTGGCCAAATCAAGTTACTCAGGGTTGCAGCAGGAATTGTCGTTGACCAGAAAATCATCTATCTGGAGACAAAAAAATATAATCAGGACTAAATGCAGGCCACATTCAATGTGACAAACACTCCAACCAGATGAAGAGACGTAAAACTAAGAGATAAGTTCCAGGAAGTTTACCAGCGTATATTCCAATTCTATGCTGATTGTTTCCACGTGTGGCGAGACTCTCAAAAGACCAGCTACTCTGTACATATTAAATGTTGTCATATGCAACATCAGTGTTAGATATTTGCAATTCAATTCTGAAACGGGCAACCCTTTGAACTGCAACATGTACATGACCTGGTGCAGTAAGCCCAACGAAACTAGTAAATAATGGAGAAAGCAAAATTGCCAGACAAAGGTGAAATGGAATGTCTACCAGCTTTACAGTCCCATGAATCATTACCTTGCGGAACTGAAAGCATTAGTTCCTAATCCTGAATTGGATTCAAGGTGCTCTTTACCACAGTTGCTCGTACTTTCTGAACAAAAGAACTAGGTAAGAAAGAGAGAGACACACACAACATCCATTTCTACTTGTCAGTTCAATGAGGGAAAGTATGTATAAGTTGGAGTGTGCAAAGTCACAAGATCTAAAACATGCCAAGTAAATCCAAGAATGTTCTGTATTATACTTTCTATTCGCACCAAGTAAAAGCAAGGGGAAAATGGAGAAATTAGAGGGAGAGAGCAGTGATAAATTACAAATGGAAGAAATCAAAATGAATGAAGAGAAGCGTAAGACTTTGACGAATTGGGCATTTAAAAGAGTTATAATTAATTTGAAACTCCAAGAGCTCCTTTGGTCGGTCGTCCACAAGACCTAAAGATGTAGACCAAATCAGTCAATTGCCGGATGCTCTTCTTCCTCGCTCTCTTATACCGACTGATCAAACACTCATAACAAGCGATCTCTCAAAAAGGCGGCGCTATCTCTGGAATTTACTTGATACCTTATGTTTTAGTACCTTTAATTACCATGAACGATATGTATCCTATGTTCATTATGTATTAGGTTATTCCGTTTCTTCCAAAATTAAAAAATCCAACTTGATAGCCTTGAGCCGGATGCACACAAGTGGAAAATTGAAACTCCGGTTAGTTTCTGAAGAAGAGGTTTGTGCATTGCCTCAATGTTTATGCACTTGTTCATCGTTGATAACACTAATTTTGGGATTTTGATGCTACTGTATCCATAGCATGAAAGTCTCTAAAAGCATAAAATTGAAGTGGATAGTGTTATCCAATGACCATATTGTGAACTTACTGTTGGGTTGTCCTTCATTAGAAACTATGGAATTATCTTGTTTTAAAGGTTTTAGTCGCATGGAACTTAGGTCTTCAAAATTGAAGAGACTGAATTTGATATCATACAACAATGATGAAGAAATTGATCATTCCTTGGAAACTGTTGCCCCCTATCTTCATCATTTGGAAACTTCAGGAAGTCTTCATGGTCTCAAGTGTAGGCTTGTAGACATATCCTCCATGGTTAATACTAAGCTTATGTTCGACATTACATGTATCAAAGAAGTGTAACATGCGGTATAATATTGGATGTCTTTGACGGATGTAATGTTGAACATAAGCTTAGTATTAACCACATATGACATGGTTACAAGCCTACACTTAAAAACATGATGACTTTCTGAAATCTCTAAATAATGAATGTAGTGTAGGAGACAACAATTTCTACGAAATGATCTATTTCTTCATCATCATTAGATGATATCAAATTCCTCTTCAATTTCGAAGACCTAATTTCAAAGAGACTAAAATCCTTAAAACGAGATGATTCCATAGTTTCTAATGGAGAACATCCCAACAATAAATTCACAATATGGTCTTCAAATAATACCATCCATATCAATTTTATACTATACGGAACTTTCACGTTATAACCAAATGGACATCAAAATCTCAAAATTAATATTATCAAATGAATGTGTATAAACATTTCGACAATGAACAAATCCCTTGATCAAAGTTGTCAAGATGAATTTTTTTAATTTGGGAGAGAAACAAAATTATCCTTCATGGTAATTAAAGTTACTAAAAGAGAAGATATCAAGTAAATTTCAAAGATAAAGCTACCTGTTTGAGAGAGCACTTGTTACGGATATCTGATCCCATTGGCATAAGAAAGAGACTGTGAAGAAAAAGATCTTCAGGAAACTAACTGATCGGTCTACCGTTGTTGTTTCTTCTATCTTTTCGCTGGAATCCATGACTGGTTTTTGGTTACAGCTGTTGTTTCTTCTATTTTCTCAGCTGGAATACATGGTTTTTTGTTGGTCTACAACTGTTGTTTCTTTTATCTTCTCGCCGGAATCCATGATTGTTTTTTCGGCATAAGTTGCGTATGTGAAGGAGAAGAGCGATTCGGCAACTGATTGGTCGATCTACAACTGTTGTTTGCCGGAATCCAGAAATGCTTAGAAGGTATCGCCCCCCTTTCCGTTCAGTTTTAACTTATGCACAAAATGAGCAAATTGAATAATATATTGGCATAAATTTGGTACACTTTTGATCCAAATTTGATTACCATATGCCATCAAAGTGAATAAAGAAAATGCTTCATAAGAAACAAAGCTACCATACAAGGGTAATTCCAATAGTAAAACTAGTAATTAGTTACAAACATAGATAGAGAAGTTAAGGATTCCATGAGTAGTATCTTGAGACAGGAAACTGCTAGTAGTGAACTCATGAAAAGCTCACTCCTGGAAGATAATCTCAGAATTGGTGGACGCTCTTGGACAACCTAACAATTTGTCAGCCAATCAAGATTTCATTGAACATGTCTCGCACCTTCTTCTCTTTGATATGATAACTAAATTCTCCAAAACCAATGCATTCAGCAACAAAAAATTATGAAAGTTTGGAAACCTTTTCAAAGGCCCTACCTTTTGACATGATCTTTCAAGCACGACTCCGAGGAGATGACAATCTTAACCTTCTTGAGGTTGTGAAACTCAACGCTTGAAACCCCACTCAGCAAATTCATATTATCTCCTTTGGCCAAATCAAGTAACTCAGAGTTGCAGCATGAATTGACAAGAAAGTCAACGGACCAATCATCTAACTGGAGACAAAATATAATCAGGAACAAATGCAGGTCAGATCAAATGAAATTGCACAAATGTGACAAAAACTTCAACCAAATGAAAAGATGTAAAAAGAAGAGATAAGTTCTAGGAAGTTACCACCGTAGTTTCCAATTCTATGCTGATTGTTTCCACATGTGGCGAGGCTTTCAAAAGACCAGCTACTCTATACAAATTAAACTTTTTCTTATGCAACACCAGCATTAGATATTTGCAATTCCATTTTGAAACGGGCAACCCTTTGAACTGCAACATGCACATGACCTGGTGCAGTAATCCCAACGAAACTAGTAAATAATGGAGAAAGCAATAACAACAAAAGGGAAATACTTCACAAATCTAATTGTCTAAACACAGCTCTAAGAAAAATCAATGTAAGGACTTTCGAGTTAAAGACAAACCTGTCTGGACCAAGTTCAAAATGTTAGATCAGTTGCATAACATAACTCTTGAACATTATCTTGGACGAGGGTATATACTACTTGATGATAGTCATGGCAGAAGTACTCTTCCACATAAATACTTGGGAAGTCTCTGATATAGGCAATGCTGAAAATACGCTTAGCATTAACTACAGAAGACACATCAACAAGCCTACACTTGAGATCTCTTCCTGATATTTCCAATTTTTGAATATACGGGGAAAGAATTTCTAAGGCTATCTCCATTTCCAGCAAATATAAGATAATTTTTCAACTTTAGTATCTTTAATTTTAGAGAATTAATTTCCAGGCAACGGAAACCAACATAGCTATATAATTCTATTGTTTCCAATGCAGGACAACCTGACAGTAATTTCACCATATCATCATCGGTTAGCTTCAAATGCCCTAATTATTACGGTCACAATTTTGAACATCTAAAGTTATCAACGACGAACATGTGCAGAAAGATTCAGGCAATGTGAACCTATTACTATACTGAGACCACAACACAACAATTTCCACTTGTCTTTCAACAACAAAACTAAAACAACGACTGATTAGGGTTTCATACTCAGACCTGAAACTGCAGTCTGATAGACGCAAGTGAGTTAAGATCGAGTTGGAACTTTATAATTTTGGAAGAGAGGGAATGTGTTAATGCATTATGAATAAAGGATAAATCTTCTCTTTCCCGGTAAGTGAAATTGAAGCTATGAATTAAAGTGAGGGGGCGCAGCCACGTTGTAGAGACTTGACAAGTTCTGAATGCATCCTCTGTTGGGAGAAGTGAGAGAATTTGAATGAGGAGTGGATCCGGCAACTTATTTATTGGTGCTTCTTCCTCTGTTACCTTTTGTTTCTTCAGATTTGTCAACTCCATGATTTTCGGTAAAACAGGGAGATCAATTGCTTTCTTTGTTTTTATCTCAGGCAATAAAATGCTTTGACACATCTTCTATATATACTATTTTAAAAATCGTGATCTTCAGAATTTAAATTTAAAAGTTAAATTACTTAAGTGTCCCTTTTATAAAAACAGGCGCCGGTTTAGCAAATTCACAATGTTTAGAAGAAGGGTTGCCACCGTTTTTTGAAAATTAGAGTTGTATTGTAGTTTTCTCACCATTTAGTTTATTGCTCAACATTGAAAGCATGAGTGGAGTGGGGCTTTTACTTCTAAGAAATTAGTTAGTAATGCATTGATTACTTGTGCTTTGGGTTCTCCTAATTTAGATATGAGTGGAGTTGCATAAGAAAATGTTTAATTTGTTCGGAGCAGAGACACTTGTCATTTTCCAACTTCATATAGATTTGTTGGTCCTGATTATATTTTGTCTCCAGTTTGATGGTTCCTGGTGCCAATTTGAGCCAAGTTATTTGGCCAAAGGGGACCCTACCTCAAAAATGTCGACTCTTCTGGATGTATTTGAAGGATCATTTTAAACATGGTTATGACAAACTTTTCAAAATTTTATAAAGTAACTGTTTTGGAGAAGTACATTATCATGTCAAAGACAAAAAAGTGCGAGAGTTGTTCAATGAACTGAGTTGTTCAAAATTTCAGAATGTAACTGTTTTGGAGAAGTTCATTATCATGTCAAAGACAAGAAAATGCGAGAGTCGTTCAAAATTTCAGGATACCGTGGGCATGCAGAGACATGTTTTAGAATGTCATTTATCTCCCAACAAATTTCTTCTTATTATTAGCAGGTCGATATTTTTATCACTGGATCTCTTATCAGAGTCTGGCCTCTAACTTTGAGCAACACTCGATGCCATTTAAATGATTTAGGTGTACCATTAAATTTCTGTCACTGTGACACCAAAATGATCAATGGATGATAACTATTATTGCCACAAATAAATTGAAAAAGAATCAACACAAATCCACATATATATTAAAGCTGATCAGACTAACTATAACTTAATGCATGCACTGGGAAGAAATAATTAACAAAAATCTAGGCTAAAAGTGGAAATTTTTAGTTGAAAGATTCAGTCATTCAATGATTTCTTAAATGGTGAATGGCTTAAATTTCAAAAAAATTGTGGGATATGATCAGTGTGCATTGGAAGAAATGATTACAAAAAACATAGGCTAAAAGTAGAAAGCTTTAGTAAAGTAGATTCAGTCTTTCAGAGAAATCTGAAATATAGAAATTTACCTAATCATCTACTACTATTACAAACAACAAGTAGATTCAATCTTTCAGAGAATTCTGAAGTATAGAAAGTTGCTCGTACTTTCTGAAAAAAAGATCTAGGTAAGAAAGAGACACACACACAAAATCCATTTCTACTTGTCAGTTCAATGAGGGAGTATGTATAAGTTGGAGTGTGCAACGTCACAAGATCTAAAACTTCCCAAGTAAATCCAAGAATGTTATGTATTATACTTTCTATTCACACCAAGTAAAAGCAAGGGGAAATGGAGAAATTTGAGGGAGAGAGCAGTGATAAATGACAAATGGAAGAAATGAAAATGAATGAAGAGAAACGTAAGACTGTGACGATGTGGGCACTTAAAAGAGTAACACGCGGCACAATTAATGTGAAACTGAGCTCATTTGGTCGTCCACAAGACCTAAAGCTGTAGACCAAATCAGTCAATTGCCAGATTCTCTTTTCCTTCACTCTATTATACCGACTGATCCGACGCTTGTAAATGACATAAGAGAGAGAATGTGATAAATGACAAATGGAAGAAATGAAAATGAATGTAGAGAAACAAAAGACTTTGACGATGTGGGCACTTAAAAGTGTAAAATGTGGTATAATTAATGTGAAACTCCAAGAGCTCCTTTGGTCGTCCACAAGACATAAAGCTGTAGACCAAATCAGTCAATTGCCAGATGGTCCGTCCACAAGACCTAATTGTAGTGCCTGAATCACTTTTTGTTTGGATCATTACTCATGAAATGGTTTTCTCATGTAAAGATTGCCATTTCTAAACAAAACCACAAACAACACTTCTGATTAGCATATGCCAGCAAAGTGAATACAGAAAAGGTTTCATAAGAAACCAAGATACCATAACATTTGGTTTACCACAAGGGTAATTCCAATAGTAATTAGTTACACACATACATAGAGAAGACAATGATTCCATGATAGTTTATCAAAAACTCAAAATATATAAGGCAACATTTCTAATATCTCGAGACAGGAAACTACTAGCAGTGAACTCATACAAAGCTCACTCCTGGAAATTAATCGCAGCATTGGTGGACGATCTTGGACAACCTAACAATTTGTCGGCCAATAGAGATAAATGTTGGGATAGACAGTTCATTGAACATGTCTTGCACCTTCTTCTCTTTGATATGATAATGACGAAATTCCCCAAAACTGGTGCATTCAATAACAGAAATTCTGAAAGTTTGGTAACCTTTTCAAAGCCCTTTTTGACATGATCTTTCCAGCACGCATCTAAGGAGATGACAATCTTAACCTTCTTGAGGTTGTGAAACTCAACGCTTGAAACCCCACTCAGCAAATCCATATTATCTTCTTTGGCCAAATCAAGTAACTCAGAGTTGTAGCAGAAATTGTAGATCGGGAAATCATCTAACTGGAGACAAAAAAAAAATATAATCAGAACCAAATGCAGGTCAGATTAAATGTGACAAACACTTCAACCAAATGAAAAGATGTAAAAAGAAGAGATAAGTTCCAGGAAGTTTACCAGCGTATATTCAAATTCTATGCTGATTGTTTCCACATGTGGCGAGGCTCTCAAAAGACCAGCTACTCCGTACATATTAAACGTTGTCATATGCAACATCAGCATTAAATATTTGCAATTCAATTCTGAAATGGGCAACCCTTTGAACTGCAATGTGCACATGACCTTGTGCAGTAATCCCAATGAAACTAGTAAATAATGGAGAAAACAATTACAACAAAAGGGAAGTACTTCACAACAGACAGATAGTACTTTGACAAATCTAATTGTCTAAACACAGCT
>JAJOOS010034888.1:0-11594 GCA_029582725.1 Solanum chiquidenum | reverse complement strand
CCGAGAGGGTGAGCCCTAGTCCCATATCCTAACACTCAGCTCGAGAGAGTGAGTGGGGTAAGCCATAGGCTGGTCTTCATGCGGCAAATGGGTGTCCGAGAGGAACACATTTGAAACGGGGTAAGTTGCCCGAGAGGGAACTTATTTCCATCTAAAGCTTAGCCTAGTCATTATTATCTTGCAAATTTCCTATCGAAAGCATGTACCCAACCTTTTATCTCAACTTGTATTGCGGTCACACCCTAAGAACTCTTCCCTATACTTGATTTTCTTGTTATTTTTGTTGTTTTTACTTACTTGTGACAAAAAACCCATATTGATATTTGACACTTTTGTGTCTCCCCTTCGATTTACAATGTGTTTAATCGTTAATTTATTTAGCTACGACTAGTTAGAACTAGATTCTATTTTTCTATTAATTCTCAAAACCTCTCCCTTTGGACACGACCCCAACCCTTGGTTGGGTTACTATATTATCGACGATCGTAGACACTCGAACAGTAGTTAGCGTCTTTGTTCACGATAAGCATCAATGGCTTACATTAATTCATTCTCATTTCATTAGGTTTGATCAGAATGCTTCATTCAAGTACACACATGCATCACAATGAAGTAATCATCAACATATATCACGCAACAAGAAATCAAACAATCTCCTACCTCGAACAAAGATTGAATCCTCCTAAGAAACTTGATTCTTCCCATTTCGGATTCGTTTCGCTTGTTCTAGGTCTACAAATAATTAATATAATGCACGGATCTATAATTAAGATCTAATTTACTCGGATAACAACAAATTCAATAACCCAAGACCAATACCATGATCCTAAGGTGCAGCTAGGGCTCTTTCCCACCATCAATTTCAGATCAAAATCCCCCCAATGTTAATTACCCATAAATTTACATTCTACGGATCGAAAAATGGATTCGAGAATGAAATCCTTACCTTTAGCACCAAAATTCATGGAAAAACTTCGAGAAATCACATGGGGTAATCTTCTAACTCTTAAGAACGAAGTTTGCAGAATAATGACTTTTTTGGGGTTTATTTCCTACTTAAGTCGCGATTGTCCCGCTATAGCGGACCTTATCCCGCTACAGTGTCCCCGCCCTGGCGGGAATAATACCGCCTTGATGGTTTGCACGGAGACAGAGAGTTAAATTAAGAGTTTCAAATCCCAATTTTACAACACACCTTCAACCCACGACATTCAGAAAATACCCATTCACGCTAAGATCTATTTCAGGAGTTCTACTCACCCGAATTTGATTCTGTAAATTCGTTCGAGTTCCTTATTGTCTTAGCTATCCACTCATGTGATGAAAAACATAATTAGATATCTCATTGATTACCAGATTTCCCTAGACTTCACTGACTCCGATTTCAATCAAATCTGGACTAGGTTGGGAAATTCCAAGTTACTACCAAAAAGTTTTTCGGTCCAAAATTTCCCCCCATTGAATTTTCTATAACGACTGGAGCAGGTCGTTACAATAGATACCAATTTACCCACCACTTGTACCCGAGTGACAATTTAGGAAAAACAAGCTAAAGCAAGACTGGAGTAGTCACTGAATCGTCGAACAACTGGGGATACTTGTCTCGCATGTCCTTCTCGGTTTCCCAAGTGGCTTCCTCAACTGGACGATGCTTCCATTAAACTTTCACGGACTTAATCTCTTTGGTCCTTAGCTTCCAGACATCACGTTCAAGAATTGTAATTGGTTCTTCCTCATACTGAAGGTCTTTGTCCAGCATAACTAAGTCCCATTTTATGATCTAATCCCCATCACCATGATATCTCTTCAACATGGACACATGAAATACTGGATCAACTCCCGATAAGTTACAAAGTAAAGCCAATCTATAAGCAACTGGTCCTACACAATCAAGAATTTCGAATGGTCCAATGTATCGCTCTTCTTGCCGAATCTCCTCACCCCTTTCATGGGTGACATCTTAAGAAGAACTTGCTCACCAATCTAAAATGCCATGTCCCTTACCTTATGATCTGCATACTTTTTCTGTCGACTTTGGGCTTCTAGAAGCTTAGCTTTGATGCTTCTTACCTTATCATGTGCATCCTTAACTAAGTCAACCCCCAAAAGTTTCATATCTCCATCCTCAAACCATCCTATGAGTGCTCTACATCCCCTCCCATAAAGTTCCTCAAACGATGTCATATCAATGCTGAAGTGGTAAATGTTACTATAGGAGAATCACAAAGGTAGGAAATTATCCCAATGCCCCCCAAAGTTAATCAAACATGCCCTAAACTTGTCCTCTAACACTTGAATAGTCCTCTGTGACTGCCCGTCCGTTTGCGGATGGAATGCTATGCTAAAAGTGAGTTGCATACCCAACTCCTCATGCAATTTTCCCCAAAACTTGAATGTCAACTACATACCACTCTCTGAGATGATAGAAAGGGGCACCCCGTGCAGCCTTACTATCTCTTTTACATACACCTGAGCCAATTGCTGAGCATTGTAGTTTTTTCACACTAGAATAAAATGGCTTACTTAGTTAATTTGTCCACCACTACCCAAATAAAATCATACTTTCCCAATGTCTTGGGAAGACCAACCACAAAATCCATCGCTATCCTTTCTCACTTCCATTTCGGAATTCACATTCGCTGCCTGCAGGCCACAAACTCTGCTATATCTATCTTCATGCTATGACACCAATAAATTCGCTTCAAATCTCTGTACATCTTGGTCACACCCGAATGAATGTAATACCGCGAATCATGGGATTCTTTCAATAAATTCTGAATCAAGTCGCCCACTCTAGGAAAACAAATCCTTCCTTTAAAATTGAGTACACCCCCGCATCAATAGCCATTGCGTGTGACTTACCAATCACTGTCTTCTTTCTAAGCTCATTCAAATTCTCATCTTTCTGAGATGCCCAACTGCATGAACTTAGTCTCCAAATGTTGAATGTCCTTAGCCAAAGGTCACTTGGTCACACCCAAGAAAGCTAGACTACCGATTCTCACCGCCTTTCGGCTTAATGTGTCTGCCACTACGTTAGCCTTACCCGGATGGTCACTTCATAATCCTTGAGTAACTACATCCACCTTCGTTGTCTCAGATTTAGATCCTTTTGAGTGAATACATGTTGTAGGCTACAATGGTCAGTAAATACCTCACACTTGACTCCATTAAGGTAGTGCCGCCATATCTTAAGAGCAAACATTACCGCTGCCAACTCCAAATCATGTGTTGGGTAATTTCGCTCATGTACTTTCAACTGCTGCGATGCATAAGCTATGACATTCTTATCCTGCATCAACACCGCACCCAAGCCTGAATGTGAAGCATCACAATAAACAATAAAATCTTTACCTTCAACTGGTAGTGCTAGAATAGGTGTTGTGGTCAAGAGAGTCTCAAGCCTTTGAAAACTCTCCTCACATTTTTAAGTCCATTCAAAAGGTACCTCGTTTTTGGTTAACCTTGTTAGATGTGTGGCAATGGAAGCAAAATTCTTCACAAATCAACGATAATAGCTAGCAAGCTCCAAAAAACTCCTAAATTCAGTCACAGAACTTGGTCGAGCCTAATTCCTAACCGCTTAAATCTTTTGGGGATCTACCATTACCCATTCCCTTGAAACTACATGCCCCAAAAGGCAACCGAAGTCAACAAAAACTCACACTTAGAAAATTTTGTATACAACTTTTGTTTCCCAAGAACACGTAGAACAATACGAAAATGGTCGACATGCTCTTACTCACTTTTCGAATAAACTAAAATGTCATTAATAAACATTATCACAAAAGAATCAAGAAAGGGTTTAAACACACCATTCATCAAACTCATGAAAGTTGCAGGCGCATTTCTCAAGCCAAACGACATCACCAGAAACTCATAATGTTCATAGAGGGTCCTAAGTGTCATTTTTGGTATATCCTTACGCCTAAACTTTAACTGATAGTAACCAGACCTTACATCAATCTTAGAGAAAACTGATGCACCCTATAATTGGTCAAAAAGATCATCTATCTGAGGTAAATGATACTTATTTCGAATGGTGACCTTATTCAATTGTCGATAGTTTATGCACATCCTCATACTACCATCCTTTTTCTTAACAAACAAAATAGGAGCACCCCATGGTGAAACACTAGGATGGATGAAACCTTTATCCGAAAACTCCTGGATTTGAGCTTTAAGCTCTTTCAATTCTGTCGGAGCTGTGCAATAAGGAGGAATGGAGATGGGGCGAGTGTCAGGTTCCAAGTCAATGCAGAAATCTATATTTCTATCCGGAGGCATACCAGGCAAATCAGTAGGAAACACTTCTCTATATTCTGACACCACATGAATAGACTCAATAGAGGGAGACTCAACCTCAACATCCCAAATATGAGCCACATAATCCAGACAACCTTACCCTGCCAGTTTCCTAGCCCGAATGGAGGATATGATCTTAGTTGGCTTAGGCTTGTACACCCTTTCCTACTCTATCTTTTCCCTAGCAGTGATCTCTATAGTCACGGACTTAGTATTACAATTAAGCACATCATAATAGGGAAACAACCAAGTCATGCCTAAGATTATATCAAAGTCAATCATATCCAAAATAATCAAATCAGTCAAAGTCTGAAAACCCATAAACAAGACAGGGCACACACGATATACATGGGTGACTATGACAGGCTCTCCACTGAGGTAGAAACATGGATGGGGCATCAATCACATCATAAACTACCTTCAATCCCAAGGCAAACTTAATTGACACATATGAATACGTAGAACCCGGATAAAAAAATAGTAGTCATTCGGTCACAGACAAGTATAGCACGTGTGATCACTGCATCAGACAGCTCAGCCTCAGTCTTGCTTGAAAAGGCATAAAACTGAGCCCTGTCATTTTGACGGGCAACCTCCTTACCTGGCGGCACTGCTCCCCTACCTGCATTACTATTTCCCCGGCCTCCATGGCCTCGCTGATTTCCTCCTCATATGCCTAGGTTCTCTACTACTGTATCACACTTATTAACTTAACCAAGTAAGCATCGTTGCTATTGTAGTAGTCGTATCATGACTCTCTTTTATATACAGTCAATCTTGGAAGTCGTAGCAGAGATTCTAACCTCAATGGTCGCAATATAATTTCATCATTTACTAAGCAATCCATACATGTTATGACAATAATGCTAAATGCATTTTCCAAAGTAATGATGTTCATTATCTAGTCGTCCCTTACAAAACTTCTTCAATGTTTGTCACCTATAAGCTTGGATCTGAATCTGACCTTAATCCCTTCACAGGACGACGAATTCGCTCTTTTACACTGAAGCAACGTTGAGTACCATAATTGGATAAAACACAAATTTTTTGCCTTAAAGGCTACAACAAATATATTATTGTTCCTCTATATTCAGGAACTCATCTATCCTCCTATCCATCAAAGTTTAGGGTATATACTTCTCCATACATAAAGCTATAAAATGGTTCCCAAGTCATGAGTAGTGCATTTTCTAGTCGGCACTCAACATGGGACCACTACCACACTTTGGGGTCTCCCTTTAACTGGTATATTATAACACAACACTAAATCACTCTACCTTATCCATTTTATGAGGCAGATCATGACAATCAATAAGATATCATAAGAATCTTCAGATTCAGTACCCATTAAGAATGAAGGTTTCAACCTTAAGAACATAATAAAAACCTCATGTTTGTCTCTAGTCATTACATGCCCACAGTGAGGAAGGGAAACATACCTAATTCCAAGGACACATTTTCTATTGATGGTGTTGTTGTTTCCACTTCTACAACTCAATCACTAACCAGATGCGAAATAGAGTAAAAAAGTTCAGATACCAATTTGTTTCACCTAGATACCAATTGGATCCAATTCATAGCACGAAAGGAGTAGAAAGAAATGAGTTTTTCCTAAAGTCCTATAACCTCTCGAAGAAAAGTACAGACGTCTTCATACCGTTCCTCAAGACTCTACTAGACTCAATTTGGTACAATGAGATCAACAAACCTAGGGCTCTCATACCAACTTGTCACGACCCAAACCATCGTGAGTGACACCCATACTAATCCTCCGGTAGGAGAATCATTAATACTAATCAGCTAACCCCAAACTAACATTTAAAGATACGAAAGTAGGTTTAAATGAAGGAATAAAATAGTGTTCCCACAAACTCCAAAGGCTTAATAAAATGAACTACTAAAACATTGCGGAAAACACCCCTAAAACATGAAAGTCAATGTACCAAAACATCTAAAGTTCCACAAGTCTAAGAAAATGGGTGCAACCCATCTAACAAGTGAATAACTAAAGTGCTAGTATATGTCTGAAAGAGTGGACTAAACAAAAAGATAACTCATGGTAGACCGAAAGAACTAGGTAACCCTTGAATTCGAAGTCAATCACTGATCTCCTAAGCAAGATATGTCAATAGCCGCCTGAAGATGCCATGTACTCAACAAAGAAGGAGCAAGTGCAGAATCAGTACACAACCATATTGTACTGGTAGGATCACGCGGCTATTCCAATAAGCACAACATATATCAATAATCACAACAACGTAAACATATATCACGCAACAGGAAATCAAACCATCACCTACCTCAAACGAAGCTTGAATCCTTCTAAGAAACTTGATTCTTCCCTTTCTAGATTTGTTCTGCTTGTTCTAGGTCTACAAACAATTAATATAATGCACAGAGCAATTATTAAGGTGCCTTTATTACATATATACACGAGGGTCGAGGGGTAAACGGTGTCCCTGCTGATCTCCCTATTAAGATGAACTGTCAATTTGTTGGAATAAATTGTATTAATTGATAGAGTAAATTTTTATATCTTAAATCGTTTCTATTTATACTCATCATATTATATTATATTAAAATAATTTTTTTCTCCTTCATTAAATAAACTATTATAAACGAAAGACTATGATAAACAAAATCGTCATTTACTATTTTCTCAAATTATTAGTTAATTATATTTAAAAAATCTATATATTAATATAAAGCAAGAACATAAGCTCGTTGATGTGGCACCCTTCATAGTCTAGGAATCATATTTATCTTTTTTGTTGTTTTTTTGAACTTTTTTCCTCTAATTTTTTCAATGATATTTAATTTATTTTAAATTAAATCTTTTAACAGTCGATATTGTCAGCAAAGAAAAAGTAATAGTCAATTAACACACCGCTTCACCCTTCGCAGATGAAGTAACCGTTTTATATTAATAGATAAATTTAAATTAAACCTTTAACAGCCCATACATTCATTAAGAAAATGTAACTGTCAATTAAGGCATTCCTTCACCCTTCCCAGAGGAAGTCCAATTAAATGACATCCTATTAATTTCATTTATGTCCAATTATGGTATAAAAAATAGTAGGGAGCCCAACTATGACATATCATGCACTAGGCTATCTGCAAAATTTGGATAATATTTTTTCCTGCATGCTTCTCATTAACCATCGACCAAAAACCACAAAAGAAATGGAAATATCTACTGGAGTTTACTAATGATATTTCTTTGTGGACAATTGATAGGGATTAATTTGAATTACGTGGATGAGGAAAATGTTCTTCAACCATTGGGCATTCTCAATGTTACATAGATTATATCTCTGATTTTTTTGCTTAATCGATGAAAAATATTCTTAGATACAATTTTTAACATTTTCTTTGCAGTTTTATTTTATTTAACTCTTATATGTAGAATAAAAAAATTATAATTAATTTTCCTTTTTCTTTAGATTGTTGATTTGTTCTTTTTTATGTTAAATCAAGATACACATTGTTGGTTAAAAAATGATGAAGGAAAACGTTGTCATATTAAGTTTAAAGGGAAGGAGGAGAGAAAGATGTCAAAAAATAAGTGAATGTTGCCAAAGGTTGCAGATGAAATATTAATGGGTGAGACAAAATGGAAAGGAAAAAGGATAGGAAATGTTCGTTGCTACAGATTCAAATTATTGCGATCAAGTTATCGACTATGTGCGAAGTTGTGAGGGTGAAAACCTTCCAAATTTCAAAGTAATTTATATAGTAGTCCTTTTTTTGGTCTTTGATTTGCCTTACATTTTAACATACATATTTTTATCAATCTCTTTTATCATCAAATTTTTCCATAAAATTTGTTACACTTTCATTTTTGATTGCTAACTATTAATATTAAGTAGGAATAATATTGATCTTTTTTAACAGTGCAATTTTATACTTATGATACATAGAATGATAACATGACTTCTCTCTTAAGCAGTATGTTTATTTTTGTGTGTGAGCATCGTTTTCAATTTTTGCTTTTTTATATTGTGTAATCTCTCTCAAAAGTTTGAGTATCTACTTATTATATAAACAAGTACACAACCACTAAAGGGAATATATATATATATATATACTACCTTAAAAGCATGAACTCCCAAACTTAAATGTTGAATTACTATAATACCCCCAATTAAAAATACTCAATTTAATTAATTTTATTATATTGATAGTAGATACCTTTTCAAATTAAAGGATTGTGACTTTTTCAATGAATTGTGACTATTTCAAAGGGTTGTGATATTTTTGACGAGTTGTGACTTTTTCAATGATTTGTGACTTTTTCGAAGGGTTGTGATTTTTCCGAAGGGTTGTGACTTTTCTAAAGGGTTGTGCCTTTTCCGATGAGTTGTGCCTTTTTCAAAGGGTTGTGACTTTTCCGATAAGCAGTGACTTTTTCGAAAGGTTGTGACTTTTCGGATAAGGCAAAATTAACACCTATTCATACTACTATTTGGTACCTATAAATAGAGGTGCTTCCTCACACTTTTAAACTAAAATTTCTTTAAGTTCTCTACTCTTCTTCTTCTTAAAAAATCTCAAGTGTTATTTGAAAAAATTGATTAAGTTCGAAATTCAACAAAATTCGAGGTACCTCATAAGAAAGAGTTGGTAAAAATATTGGAACAAATCATTCATCAATTCACACGTATTTTTTTCATACCATTTTCATGAGTTCACAGTGACGAAAAGTTGTGGGAGAGGCAATAATATTAAATAGATATGAGAAAAAGGCATAAAATTTGGGTAAGCTATTTCTTCTTTGTTTTTTTTTGTTTTTTATTCTTTTTCCTCAAACGAAGGAGTTTCTTTCTAATTTTGCCAAAACAATGGGTATCAACGTAGTCCATTAAATTATTAGTTTTGATGTTAAATTCACTATTTCAAAAATATATTTTCACTTTTACTTATAATATGATAACATAGCCATGATAATAATTATTTTTTAATAGATATGTATGTAAAAATGAACGGAGTAAGTAAAGTGTTGGTGACAAAAGATTTAAATCAAATGAAACACTAGAGAGAATATAACATGAACATATATTTTCGTCTTCCTTCTTCATTGGTTATGTATTGTTCCATATACTTTTTCTTTATGTCACAAGATACATTCCTTACTAGTTATATAAAAATAGATAAGAAAATAATGATTGATCATAAAATGATCTTCAATCAAATTAATGATTCTATGCATAATACTTTAAATTTTATTCATCTATTAATTTTTATTATTGAAAAATTTAATAATTTTATATCATGATACAACTTCTATAAGATACTAGATACTTTCATTAGATAAAAACTATATGATATGTATGCGGCGAAAAAAAGGAGAAGACTACAATTCCACAAAGATAAGGTAGAAACTTAATGAAATGAAATATTTTTCACCATAGGTGATGTTATTCATATATTAAAAGTAAATTATTCTACTGAAGTATATATAACCATCATTCATGATAACAACCAAGTACAATTTTTTGGTAAAATTATCTCTCTATGATAGCCTTACTCAAATATTAATTGAGTAATAATATTTTATAAAAGATATGTTACATATAAAGATAATATTGAAATACTTATGGTAATCCTTATTAGTGTCATGCACATACTAATTTTCAAGTATGAATATTTAAGACATAATTTGTACTTAAATGGTGTACATCATTTATGTTCATAACCTCAAGAAAAAAGGCTATTGGTGACATTTTGTGAATGAATATTTTTTTCTATTTTGTTGGTTAGATTTGTTTAGAAAATTGAATGAAGTAAGAAATAATATTATTAAAGAAATGTCACTTTCTTCCATATTTAAACTTTGAATGTATTTCACAATATTTTAATGATATCTGGTCATTTTGATCTCAATATACAAGCAACTCTATGACAATATGTGTGAATAATTTAAAAACACTTGTCCTATGTCATTCAATTATAGTTATTTACCAAACAACTTTAATTTAGTAATAGTAATTGTATTTTACAACATCATATACTATATATACGATACATATATATTTCATTTAATATTTAAGAAAATAGATGAAAATTCCATCCATATATGTAATGATACTTAGAAGATTCTTTTAATAAGGTTATTGAGTTTTTTTAAGGAACAAAGAAGTCTAAACATATAATTGAGAATAATAATTTATATTCAATAGGTTAAAAGAAGTGTTAAAATAAAATAAAAATAAGAAAAGTAAGTGTAATATCATAAATTTTAAGAAATGATTGCTACAAATTCATATCCGAACCATTTCAGTAAAGCCAAATTCGAAGCAAGGTCTATGAAATTATTTCTTTTTTCCTCCATAGATCTACTATATTTATGCTAATTAATTTGAATGTTATTTCTACAATTTATGCATTTACACTAAAAAATAACATAATTTTTAGTGGAAGGAAACTTTAAACCAATCCTTGCACAAATATCTTAACCTTTGTTTTATTTATCTACTGTAATATGTATATATTTCTTCCTTTTTCTGTTAAATCTATTATTTTTATTTTTGTTACCATGTCATAATTATGTACAAGAATGCACTTAAATGGATATTAAATTCATAAATTTAAAATTATAACAACTCCAATATTAAAGAATAAGTATTAGATTGTGCTAATTTAAGGATTTTTTGCTTTTATTTTGTTGATAAAATCAATATCTAATGAATCTAAGTGAAACTTACAGATATAAGTATTAGACTTTGTAATATAATTTATTTGTATTTGAATATCGAAAAAATTATTAAAAACATTAATAATATTAGAATTTTATAAACAATAAAAAAATCATAAATCTAATATATTCTTATACCGCGCGTAGCGCGGCCAAGTTTTCTAGTTAACAATAATCTTGGAAAATTAAAGACTCCAAAATCTATGATAAGAGAAAATAATATGGGGAGCTTTGTTGTAAGACATAGAAGAAATGGTTCATAGACACTCATTAGAAAGCTCTCTATGCGTTTTTCCCTATCTTCACATTTTTGAACTTTTATCTTGAGAAAATTGAAACTTCACAAATATGTTTCTTCTCTTAATATCTCATCTTAATTCATGTTTATGCATGCATGATTTTTTCACTAAAAACAAACGGTATCATGTCGGAATACGAAAAACCATGATGACATGTCAAAACTAGAAAGGGGTTTATATAAAGTAAAATTTAATGGTTAGGTCAACCTAAAAAATCTTGATACGGTAAATGTTGAAGTAAGAAAGAAATTTTAGATCTAATCAAAACATGAACATGCGAAAATCATAACATA
>JAJOOS010034886.1:0-11957 GCA_029582725.1 Solanum chiquidenum | reverse complement strand
ATTATACAAAAGTTATACAAATTTCGAATTATACAAACGTTCCAATTATACAAAATTAAAAAGCTGAGCCGCATAATATTAGCTAAAAGTAAGTTGCAAATATAATTAAGGCAAATTATAACTATGTTAACTAATTAATCGATATATATTTACTTATACTCGTAATTTCCCCTACTATAAAGCTCAAGGAAAGCCTAGAGAGCTGAGAATTCCTTCCATAAACCCTAGACAGGAGCTGAGCCACCCTTTGTTCTTAAACCCTAAACTTGGAGAGCATTCTTCAGAAAATGGATTGTCGAAGTAACTATGAAAATCAGAACTCGGGAAGCACATCATCAAAGATGAAATTTGAGTACGAGGATGAAAGCTCCAACATTGAGGTGGAGGAAGATACCTCCATGTGTGACCCAATTGACGACTCTATTGTGGGCAGCGACAAGACTAGCGCTGACTATTACTTCGACTCATATTCTCACTTTGGTAACTTATATCTTGACCTTTCACATTTCTCTTCTCTGATTTCTTCTCCTTCATGGCTTCTTGATGCACTTATATATGCGTTTGTTGGGTTATTCGCGGAATGTGCTGGGATGTAGCTTGGTTGAATAATTTTCTCCTTGGAAGAGTCAATTTAGTACTTAACTTGGAGACTGTATTGTATAAACCTCCTGAGCACCCGACCCTTCTCTATTGTGCAGTAAAAGTATATAGTTGTGCTTAGACAAGCAAAATACTCCCTCTATCCTCTTGAATCCTGCTAATGGAATTTTTAAAAGTACTATTAATTGGTTAGAAGCTGTGGCATAGATTGACTTTTTTGGTCTCCATGCTAATCTTTATGACGGTGCTGTGGAGGTTGATAACAGCTGGACCTATGCACCTAGGTTCAATGCATTGCTTGGTATTCCTCTTGCTGCTATGCTCATGCCCTTTGGCATGCTGCTCTTTAAACTCCTCCGCCTGTGGCAATGTCACATGTACCTCTGTCCTTGGAAAGAAAATCTACAAGGTCCCGTTTAAATAGAGACAATATATATAAGCAAATGTTCATATTAAAAACTATAAAAAGGTTCCCCTTGAGCTGTTGACTTGTCAATGGTCAGTTGTAACAACTTCTTGACTATTGAATTTATAACGGTGATGTTTTTTAGTTTGTAATCACTTATAGAAGCTAATTTCTCCTTCCTTCTATTGATGCTTTTGCAGGTATTCATGAAGTAAGTACTCATATATCATCTTAGGGTGTGGTGGCCTGCTGTTGACGCTACCTCAGGTTTTGCTTTAATAGTCTACATTCATGGTTCTAATTGTAATTCTTACTCTATAACAGGAGATGTTAAAGGATGTGGTGAGAACTAAGACTTACCAAAATGTTATTTACAAAAACTCCTTCTTAATCAAGGATAAAGTGGTACTTGATGTGGGTGCTGGGACGGGAATCTTGTCACTCTTTTGTGCAAAAGTTGGCGCCAAACATGTTTACGCGGTATGGAGTCCATCTCTTGTTCTTGGGCCATAGTATCACTTCTATATCATGTATATTCTTGATTGTAACATGGTGGCTGTCTTGGTCACCACACACTAGATATTCAAATGCTATTTACTATGCTCTTCATTATTGAGATGTTGCGGCATGACTTTGTAAGTTAATGTTGAACAAAGTTGTAAGCCTGAAGAAGCTAATGCTAAACTATCTAAATGCAATCAGACTTATCTTTGCCATTTTGATATTTTCAGATTGAGTGCTCCAGCATGGCTGATATGGCCCAAGAAATTGTAAAACTCAATGGGTTCTCAGACGGTGAGATGATTTTATCACCAAGTCATGAACTTTGTGACACATTTTCTGTGTGCTTTTGTACTATCTAGTTTACTGAGTCTGTTTGCTTTCTCAGTTATAACTGTTATCAAGGGAAAGGTAGAAGAGATTGACCTTCCGGTTCCAAAAGTGGATATAATTATTTCTGAGTGGATGGGATACTTTCTTCTTTATGAGAACATGTTAGATACAGTCTTGTATGCTCGTGACAAATGGCTGGTAAGCTGCTTTTAGTTGTGAACTTCAAAAAGTTGCTTCTACTCGTGATTGTTTAGTACTTGTTGCATTTGCTCAATGCAACATTCTGTTCTTGAAATTTAGGCTCTCTTCTGATACGATTTTATGTTTTATGTAGATACTTTTTACATGTATTTATTATTTTAACCATAATAGAATTTCCCCATGGAATTTGTAATCCTTTGTGTGCCTTATTACAGTAAATGCCATGAGCTAATTACAACTAGAGTTATTAATAAGATGCCTATCTTCAAATTCATCTCCTTGGCTTTTGGCTGGCATCCCTTACATAAGTAGCTCTTTCTCGAGTTATTATGGCTATATATAATGTAGTAAAAAAATTACTTCTAGTTAATAGAATATTTAGTGCAAATAGAAAGCTTTTGACATACTGTATGGGAACCTGGACACATGCAGCTCATGATGCCTTTTTAAGGGAGAATGGAAATGATGGAAAAGTAAAAGGTATGAGCAGGAAGAAGTGTTGAAATCGATGAAATATAAGTGGGGAATAACGAAGAGGGCCCTTGTCCTTTTCCAAGCCATGACACTGGGACATGAGCAACCTCTTCTATATTAATTAGACCAAGCTTATTGATTGAGCTTGGCAACGGGTTCAAAGAAAAAAGGCGTGGGTTGCATTCTACCATTGAGTGCTAATCTAGACTTTGCCCGACATGCATCCCCACCAGTCAAACATATTTCAGCTATCATCACACTTCCTGCATTGATCAACATCTTCATGCTGATCCTTCTCCCCTCCACCCAATACCAAGATGAACCCCCACAGCCACCAAAAAAGGAATTATCTTTAAGGTGCACATTTTATTCAAGAAAAAATGTTTTTGTTCTTGGTTGTGCTGAGTTCAAGGTGTTTGTATGCAGAAAAGATTATTAGAGTGCTTGTATGACAATGACAATTTATTTCCTCCATTGATGTCTGAGAATTGAAAAGAAAGTTGTAGTGTAAGTGGACTAATTGTTTTACCCACGTAATTATTGAAAAACTGGTTTTTTGGCTTCTTAAGATAATGAAAATGGGTACCTGTAATTCAAAATTGGAAAATTTACTTTTTCTTAAGACAATGAGAATTTAGTACCCCTTAGTTTTTGGCTGGGTTGTATTATGTTAAAGACCCGGGGTCACTGGAAATTAGTGACTGGATAATGTGCTTTATCCTCTTCGAATGAACCTTTTCTCATTATTGCTTTAAGTAGAGCTCCCCAGGTTGGCTGATTTAATTTCCAAACCAACTTTCTGGCGTTCTCCTATTTGCTTCAATTTTTTTGGGTGACTCTTTGGATGGCGAGCTCAACTAAAAAGGGCCTTTTTTTTTAATTATATACCCTTTCTCCCGCCTGTACAGGTAAAAGATGGTCTTGTGCTGCCAGATAAAGCTTCTTTGTATTTAACAGCAATTGAAGATGCTGACTACAAGGATGAGAAAATCGAATGTCAGATTGATCTTTTTCACATCTTCTACTTGATGGATATTGACTTCTGCATTTAATATGCACTTCCCGTGGACTTTTTCAGTTGCACCAGTCTTCTTCATTATTGGGCTAAATTTGTCACCCTGATTCCAATCTTTTTTACATGCTATTGCAGTTTGGAATAGTGTGTATGGTTTTGATATGAGCTGCTTACGGAAGCAAACTATAATGGAACCACTTGTTGATAATGTAGATCAGAAGCAGATTGTTACAAATTGCCAGTTACTCAAGGTAATTGGATCAAATATGATTGTCTTCAAACTCCATTTCAAAAAAATGTCTTCAAAGTTGCTATATTGAGTAGCCCGAAATTGTGCTGTGGAGTTGTCTTTTTTACTTCACTTACAACGGGGTCCTTACTTTTACAGACAATGGATATCTCTAAGATGGCTTCTGGTGATGCTTCCTTCACAGTTCCGTTTAAGCTAGTCGCAGAACGTGACGATTACATCCATGCCCTTGTAGCTTACTTTGATGTCTCTTTCACGAAGTGTCACAAATTGACGGGCTTCTCCACAGGTTTATTATTTTTGTGTTTGCTTTTGTTGAACTTTTGTGCAATTATCTTTTGTTTTTGTTTCATGTTGTTTGTGTTGGGTTGGGAGGGAGAGAGGTTTGTTGGGCAAGGGCGGGAGGGAGAGAGGTTTGTTGGGCAAGGGCGGGAGGGAGGGGATGAAGGTGACACCAATGGACCACCTGTGCAGCTCCCTGACTTCCTCAGGTTCATAGAAGTGAATTTTTGCAACTTTGTTCATAGTCCAAAATAAGTAAATTGTTCAAAGTTCAAGAAAGTTGTTGAGACTTTTTTTCCCATGTTTACCTTTCATTTAATGAGGTTCTTAACTACTTAACATTTTCTAAGAAAATAATTTGGGAGTAATCAGAAGGGTAATAGTGGAAAGTAGTCTTTGATTTATGTCCTTAAATATTATTCTCAAGGGGTGTGTCATGCCCCAACAATTCACTTAATATGAACTAGGGAGTACGTTTTAATTATTTCATCTGAATATACATTTATCTAGTTTTGTATGAATATCATGGACATGTATATCTCCTCTTGAAATCGGAGATAGAAAACTTATTAACTCACTTAAAATCCAATCAACTACCCCGTCTGAATAAAATAAAAAGTTGAGGACAAGGGGGAAATATGGTATAAGCTATTTCTGACCATGAGAGTAAATATGCAGGACCAAGGTCTCGTGGTACACACTGGAAGCAAACGGTTCTCTACCTGGAAGATGTGCTTACTGTATGCCAAGGGGAAGCTGTAGTTGGGAGTATGACTGTGGCGTCTAACAAGAAGAATCCTCGAGATCTTGATATAATGCTCAAGTATTCAGTAAATGGTCAGCGTTGTTCTGTTTCAAGAACTCAGTGTTATCGGATGCGATGATGCTCGTGTTGGAAAGCATACATTTTTCTGCTTGTCCCACTTTGACGTAAAGCAGAACGGTGTTGCATATCTTATATTCAGAGCTGATCATTTTCAACCCAGCTCACTCTTTCCAAAGGGCAAATGCGTATTTATGCCTATTATTTCTGCTGATTGTTTGTCCTACCCAGCTGTGGGTTATTTTCCTTTCTATTTGCTGTCTGTTACACAACCAAGTTTATTTTGGCTGCATTTTGTATCTGAGGCCTTAAAGGACAATTTTATGGAAAAAGGATGCGTAACTGGACTGAATTAATTGGGTTTGATTTTGGTTCTTTGCTCTCAGTTCATAGCGATTTTTTTAAAAAAATCTTTGTTGGTTCAGTTCTTGGTTTAGGGTAATTACCTAAATACACAATTTATTTTACTATATTTTCTAAAATTTCATATCATTTAAAAAAATTACAAAAATTCATACTTTATGCGATGTATTAGGCGGACAAATCACTTTATGTAGCATATCGGTAGGATATATCAATTCATGTGATGTATCAGGACGTATGTGATGTATTGTTGGATGTTACTTTATGCAATGTATTTGTTGGATACATCTCTTTACGTGATGTATAAGTCGGATACGTCAGTTAATGCAATTATTGGTCGGATATATCACTTTACATCATTTATTAGGACGTACATGATGTATCGAGACGGTGAGTGATGTATTTGAAATCGAGACATGATGTATAAGGAGGATACATCATTTTACGCAATGTCTCGGTAGGATATATCAATTCATGCAATGTATCGAGACATACGTGATGTACTGGATATTACTTTACACAACGTATTTGTCGGATACATCTCTTTACGCGATGCATATGTTGAATACATTAGTTTACACAATTATTGGTCGGATACATCACTCAAGACTCAAGACGTACATGATGTATCGAGACATTGAGTGATGTATTTGAAATCGAGACGTGATGTATCAGGATGTTATGTATCCGAAACCGGAATGCGATGTATCAGGACATTTTGGAGTGTATCCGGATTCCACCAACTTTAAGCGATTTTTGTAATTTGAATAATAGTAGGAATTATGATGTAATTAACTATGAGATTTGTGTAAAATCTAGGTGAAGAAGTATTGTACATTCAAGCACAAAGATTATTCCAAATATTGTTTTGCAAAAATTATAACCAAACACAACTCCAACTCCATAAATTCTAAATAAACTAAAAAATATGTAGAATCTATGGCCAAACGCATACTAAGTTCTTGTTTGTGGTATTATATAAGGTAGATTTCATTATAAAAACAACAAAGTACTAGAAGTTCTCTACATTTTTTACTAGTATATAATTCTCTAACATGATTAGAAGACTCATCGAAAGTATCAAGACCCAAGATGGTAGCATAGAAACAAAAATCTCGTGGGTAGAGCCATAAGATGAGAATTACATATTTTTAGTCTCTCCATAAACTACATTGAGAAAACAAAAGGAGGAAAAAGGGATTTCGCACGTCATTATAGCTCTCCCTTACCGGTTTTGGAACTCTTCTTCCATTGTGCTTTCTTTCCCCACCACTTTCTCATCCTGTGGGATACTCTGTTAGCGTGATTCTTCAGAGTCTCACTTGTATCCTGAATTCCTTTTGTGATCCGTTGCTTCCAATCATTCTTCTTACTTTCTTTTTCTTTAATAACCTTTCCCTGCAGATAATTTCCATATTAGTTGAAGCACTTTTGATTGATTTAAAAGCAGTCTAGCAAAAGAGACTACTCGTTTGTACCAGCTTTGACGGGAAGCCTCCTTCATCATCATCGTCTTCGTCATCATCAGCATCTTCATCACCAAACTTTTGGTTCATTAAATCTTCCCTAGAATACATTTGCATACCTGGGGCTCCAGGCATACCCTGAAGCAAAATGTTGTAAATTTCAAATCTTCAATAACAGGCATATTATAGAAAGAAATCATGCAGTTGACATTCATGATAAGCAGAATTACCTGCATGGATCGCATTAGCTTTTCCATTTCAGCCTCTTTTGAGGACTTAGCAACAAAAGGTTCTCCTGGGACTCTATTCTGAAGCAAAAGAAGAAAGAATCACCAAACTGTGAATGGGAAAGCTAATCTCATTGCTTATTTAACTGCTAAATCAACATGTAGCACCTAGATAGTCAAGGATTTATCACAGAACATGCTATACTATGCTTAGAAGAATAAACAGCCTCCATTCAAATAATTATGAATCAGTGAGATGCATTCTTCATGGGGAGAAAACGTCATTAAGGGTTGCAAGGCACAAAAGCAGATTTCAGATGGCATCTTGTTTCCAAGTGATAGGATCTGTGACATAACTTCTCATAAAAATTAATGTATGCCTCTAGCCCAGCAATTCCAAAGGTTTTCGTCCATTAAATTAGCACCTTGCCATATCGCCCCGACTATGTTATATGTCAATATGGGCTAGCCCAACCCTTATGGGAACTTTGATGGGCCTTGAAAATGGCTAGCTTAGTCCAGCCTCACGTGGCAAAAAGGCTATGCTAGGCCGGCCCACCTTAGCAAACAATATATTTTTCATAATTTTTTAAATAATTTTAACCTAAAAATGGGAGCGTAAATATTTACGATACAATATTACATATAGTGTTGCTAACCAAGTCTCAAAACTAGAATCACATTGTCTTGATAATACTTATTAAGTACTAGTTATTCAATGCTTTCAATTTTTAGTAATGGCCATTATGTAGGGGATTGCTGTCCATATCAAAGAACTACTCGATCTTTAAAGTTTAACCACCGAAAAAACTGACAATTGTGATTGGTGAAACTGCTTGCACTCTTCTCCTTTGAGACCTTTCACCAAACTGCCTCCTTACAATTGGTAATTCATCTCTTTCAGGTTGCACTACAAGGGATTTGTCCCTGCAATTTCCTCCAGAAGTTGCCAATTCTTCCCTTAGTAAGCTGTACTCATGCAGGAAGGACACCCCATTGCCTTTATTAATAAGTCTCATTCATCTAGACATGAAGCCTTATGCCCTTATCAGTCTATGATTGGGAAGACTGTTTGTAGGCAAGGTTTCAACAGTTAAGGAAGGAGATCATGGCTCTATAGCACTCTTGCCCTCAAGGTGGCCATTCTGGGGGTGCAAGCTACTTTGGAAAGGTTACTCACACTGTTCTATTGGAAACACATTAGAACTGATGCAAAGGAGATTGTTCAGAAGTGTGATCCTTGTCAGAAGAACAAGTCTGATGGGCTCAAGCCTCATGGGCCGGACTAAAAGGCCTCATTTTTAGATGGGCTCCAAAATTCTCAGCCCAACCCTATTAAATCATTGGTTGGGCTAGCCCAACCGGGCAAGCTCTATATTGACGACTCTATCTATGACCATGCTTATTTTCATTGTTTAGTTAGTTAATACTCGATCAATTTATTCTTGAGATGTAGTCTCTCAGAACTGGCAACCAATTTCGTTCCCTCCCCACACACCAAAAAAAAAGGAAGCAATATATTACATGTATAATTTGTCATCACATATTTCTGTATATCCAACAAACAAATATTTTGAAACAGTATGTACGCAAGCAATGCTTGCTCTTACAACAAAAGATGAAAACATTTTTGGATGTGGTCTATCTTTCATGTCTAAAGAACAAGCACTATTTTTACCGATAAAGCTAAAGACTAAGGACTATGCTCTATTGTTTACAAAACCAGAAAACATTGGGACCACAAGGCTCGAAGAAGGAGAAGAAAAGCATAGAAATTCGGATATTGGATGAATTTACTGGTTAATGTCATAAAGCTTGACATTACCTTAGGAACTGGAGGTGGTGCCTTGCTACAAACTTTGGTCAAATCCTTGCAAAGGAAACTTTTCAAGGAATCAAGATCTGGTTTGGTTTTATATAAATATTCTGCCACATCTGTATCAGAATAGTCCATCACCTGCAAAATATGAAGAAAGATAATTGCTGCAAGAAATAGTTTGTTTGTCTTACAAAAGACAGCAACATATAGAACCTGTTTACAAGACAAGTTATACTGAAGCAAAAAGAAAAAATTCAAGAGCAACATGCAAAGTGCAGTCAATCTTTCAACGTAGGAAGCCAAAAAGTATGGATATCATTATAAACATGATCAAATCATAATTGCACAATGAGAGGAAATTGGGAGGAGATGAGCTTTTTATTTGGAAACAAGTTAAAAAACACTTCCGAAGCTCAATGTAAGCATGCATCATGTTATTATGAACTTACAACTCCTTTAAGCATTAATATAACCAGTATTTGTTTGCATCACTGCTAACATCAAATGCACAGAATAAGTAGGAGAACTTACATCTTGACAAGCACGCTCTATTGTTTTGCATTCTGAATTACATTGTCCTTCAGAGTCTTGTTCAACCAGCTGAACATTGGCAATGTCAAATAAGAATCCTCTCAGAAATATATAAAATGATGGACTTGATCCACAATCAAAACTTCAATAATTCTTTCAAATTAAAAGCTACACTGTGTAAGTAATAGCATAGAAAATACAGTGTTTAGCGACAGAGTTATCAATTGCCGACAATGAATGAAGCATAGATGTGTTTATCTTGCCAGCAGCTCAATTAGTAGAAGCTACACTGATTGTACACCAACACAGCGGACCTTCATTGTAGCTACTGGGTGGTCAAGCACCCTTATTGTTTTAACAAAACATTACATTTTTATATCAAGAAACGACTAATAACATATAAAGATAGTGGCCAAGCACCCAATCACAAAGTAGCACTTTGAGATTTAACACAGTTAAGCACCAATGACTAAAAATCTTGGGCCGGCCACCGTAAACGAACCAACCCAATTCGCCAAAAAGAAGTTACAAGGATCGACTAAGCCATTATATAAGCAAAGAAAAGAGAGACTTGCAGAATTCTTACCTCCAACCTATCACCTTGTTCAACTATGTCAATTTTAAGAATCCAATCAGCTTCCTGCTTCTTTAAATTGCATACATTCTCTGAAATCTCTATTATCTGATACTCTGAGATCTGACATCATCAAACCATGTACATTGCATCAGACAAACAGAAGAATTAAGTGAAGTAAAAACAAACTCCAAGTATTATAGTGGATTACTTTGCCCCTCTCGGCCCGTGATTCTTTTACTTATTTAGAAGTACGTCTCACATAAAAATCTCAGTGTCATTATTGTGAGCTACTTTATTTTTCCAACATGTATGATCCAATAAAAAACCATTAGGAAACCTACACATCCAATCAGTATTCTGAGTTATGATCGATTGAACTTCCACTATACATAAGTTGAGCTGAAAAAAAAGAACCCCAAATGAGAAAGTTACCTTCTTTGGAGAGATCTCAGCTTGTTTGTTCTGAACATGATGGTATAGCTGATACGCCAGCTTTTCACACACCTGACATCTTATATACGGAATGTCTTCTTTTCTTGCCACTCCTACTCCTTTCTTTGCGCATTCAACAACAATTGGAAACCATATTGTTATCACTATCAAAGATAACAACAATGCAATCTTATCAAATTTCCTCATTACTTCTTTCAGTCAACAAAAAAATTCTCAAATTTTGCTTGTGTTCAAATACGAACTGAAGAGAGTTCTGTTTAAGATTTAAGGAGAAACCTCGCAATACGACGTCGTTGCCCTACGTGTCTACTTAATTCCTATTGGCTGTAGCTATCCACTGTGTCCCTGGGCCCCACTGATTCAACCAATAGGACAGAAGCATACCGCTGGTCCACATTAAGGAGCTACACTGCCGATGCATAGTAAAATTTCCCATTCTCCTAAAACCCTATCCCTTTGTGTTCTTGACTAAATTAGGGTTTTAGCTTTTCATTCTATCAATTTTTTTTTATTTTTTTTTTTCGCCAAAGTTATGGTTTCCATTAATGTGGTTGGTCAAAACCATGAAATTGTACTGAAAAATCTAATTCAAACTGTATTGGACTCGCCAGGCTCTAAGAAGTTGTCATCTTTGAGGTCAAATTTCGAGGAATTACTACAACGTAGCGTCGACCCGCCTTTTGAAGCTTTCTGGGTTTACTCAGCTTTACGTTATCGAGGCTTCAGCTCGACAGAAAATGACCTTTTCAAAAAGCTTGCAGCCGTAAAGGATTTGTTTCAGCTTATAGTTTCTTGCCCTGTTTCATGCGATTTCTTTAAAAGCATTGCATTAATTGCACCTGTTATGTATAATGTGTTTAGGTTGGTAATGGGTTTAAAAGGTTTTGAGCAGAAACCTAAGAAAGAGAAGAAGTTTGTGAGAGAGGTAAATGGATTGGTTGATTCAATTCTTGGGTATGTTAATGTATGCTGTGAGGGTGTAGAGGATAGATCTGATGTTTCAGAGGGCTTCCTTAGGCCAGTGAGGGAGTTAGTGACTGTTTGGATGTGGGATAATACGGTGGAAGATACTGGGGATAAGGGATGCATGCGAGCTTTTTTTCCACTTCTGACCGATGAGATTGTTGAAAGGGTTAATGCTGAAGGGTGTGAGCTAAGTGCATTGGCTGGTTGTGTGATTGCGGAGGCATTTTTGTTAAAGTTATGCTTGAGGTTTCTGGAGGATGGTTCCCCGAAAAGAATTACAGGACGAATTGAGGGCATGGATCATTGCTTCCATCACTGGGCTTCAGAATCCATACTTCTTTGGTTAGTGTCTATGATTGAAATTGCTTTTCTATTAAAGTTTGCACAATCTGTAAAGTGTTTGACTTTTCAATCTCATGTGCGGTACACCTTCCGAATCACAGTACTACACTCTGTATAATTTATTTTTCTCCTCATTTTTGTTCAAACTTCAAATTTTTTGGTAAAGGGCTCATTGAATTCCTGCCAAAGTGACAAATTATACCCAATCTTCTCAAAACCAGCAATTGTGATGCTAGTGAGTTAAATAACAGGCAAATTTACCTCTTTGGACAGTTCAAAGCACAAAATCTCCGTGAAGTGACTGCATTTAACCTCTGAGAAATTAGGA
>JAJOOS010034885.1:0-10916 GCA_029582725.1 Solanum chiquidenum | reverse complement strand
ACAAACACAGCCACAGCAATCTTGTGAGGGAACTTTTCCATGGCAAGAGATATGTTGATGCCACCCATGCTATGTCCCACTAAAACAACTCTTTCTTGTTGTGGCAAAGAATTCATAAATTCCATCAATGGTTCATTGTAATCAGCCATTGAATTGAGATCTTCAACATGTTTTGGATTAATTCCAGAGGCAGCCATGTCAAGAACACTAACTTTGTGGCCTTCACTTCTTAGAATTGTCACAACTTTGTACCAACACCATGCACCATGACAACCTCCATGAACTAGTACAAAGTGATTTTTATTACCCTTTTCCATTTTCTCTCTTTTTTCTTGAAGAATTGTGTAGATGAGTACCCTTTTCTAACTATTGAGAGGAATTTATAGTGAAAGAAAATGATTTTACTTAGCTATAAATTGTTTAAACGGAATAGTTGCTCTTTTAATCCCTTGGTTATTATTGAATGTTGACTTTGGTCCTTTGTGATACTCCAATATTCGGATTTAACCTTGAACTGGCACTTGTTATATTGGTCACTTTACAAATAAATTATGTTACATTTTGATTATTTCTAAAACAATGTTATGCTCAAATATAGAGCGATGAACTATACAAATTTAATATAACACTTAAATAATTATAATACTATTTTTGTCTTAATTTATATAATAATATTACTTCTTGGACCACGTGTTTTTCTTAAATATTTTGAATTGAAATTAATTATTATGCCTTAAAATAATTGTTATGTAAATTGTTTTTTAATACATTTAAAAAATACTTATGTTCAAAATTTATATCGAAATTTAAATGTGTTTAGCCCTTCTAAAAAATTCATAAATACACAAGTCACTTCAATGTGCTTAAATAAACATTAAAAGAACCAAAATAACAATTTATCAACTTTTAAAGCACTTCAACGCAAACTTTTCTATTTATCAATTTGGAAAAAAATGGATGGCATGGCATGTTAGGCAAGAAATCAATATTTTGATGTCTACGTCCATTTTCCGTCCAACAATTATAATCCATTCATTTTTGGTCCCTAAGAAAGAGATATGTTGTCTCTTACCGTTGACGTTGTTGCACCTTGATTTCTCAAACATCATTTTATTCACAGATTTTTCCTCACATGGCAATAATCTATATTCAAGGTTAGGTCTGTTTCTTTATTCTGCCGTACTTGGGGCACAGTAGTTCAAAATCATTTTACTTTCTTCGTCTCAATTTAAGTATTTTAGTTTGATCGGATACAAAATTTATTACAATAATATTATTGCATTGAATTTGATGAGTTGGTATAATAATATTGAAATAGTGATGACATGTTGTAGTCCTTGAAATTTGAAGAAGATGTAATTTGATTTTTTTATAAACACGCAACAATGGATTTTGTGGAAAAGGTTTGACCAATTGAGTGGCTTCAAAATATTCAATAATAAGAGAATAAAAATAATGAAAGGGCAATAGAAAAAAAGGTAAATATAGGAATTATAATGTGCATTTATGTTAATAGTCAGGATGTAAATGAGGCAACAAAATAAATAATTACGCAAGTGTAACACCTTGAAAATTTCTAAGCTAAGGCCCAAATCATTCTTCATTTGTGTATAAGTTCGTATCGTGTGATTCTTAAATTGCTCTTAGGTGTTAAGGTCAATTTTTAGTGTGAGAATGAATTTGGATATGAATTAAGGTCACTAGAATCCCTAGCACAAAGTTGAGTTGAAAGTTTCCTTATCGATTAAGGTCATTAGAATCTTCGCATATCTACTGACAGTGTCTCTCTAGAAGGTCCTAAGAGAGTCGTGGCTAAACCAGATTCTGACCTCTCTGGCTTTAGGCCCTTGTCTCTCGGTTTTGAACATCGCATCTTAGCGCATATTGTTGCAACCACTCTCATTCCCAAGAAGGGATCCTTGAGTAATATCTCTACTCGGGTTGTGTTTGTACTCTATTTCTTACTTAGGAAATACCACATCAACTGGGCGGTATGGTTCAAGGAATATATGTGGGAAAGTGTTTAAGACACGAATGCCTCTGCAAGCTTGCCGTATGGGCTACTTATATCGCGGATTCTGGTGGATCATCTTGTGGATCTCTCTATGTTTACACTTGTTGTTATTAATACTACTTATGATTCTCGTACTTTTTCTAGTATGGGGTATGTGCAGATTGAAAACAAATGGGTCAAAAAGGACTATGTTAAGGCAAGGGTTGAGACCTTCAAGCCTACTAAAATCTCTGTAGATTCAGCCGCCCTTCTGATGCTGGACAACGATGAACTCAAGACTCGGCTTCTAGTAGCAGAAAGTGGCTTGGAGACTCTTCACGATGCTGTTGAAAAAGTCTTTCGCCTACAGAAGGACGCTAGTACTGATGTGGGTAAATTGTGCATTGCTACGACAAGGATTAAACAGGAAGGAATCTCCACAGTCAACAAGTTGACTCTCTTAAGAGTGGAGTCATCTCCTCTAACAATGATCTTGCAGTTACTGTCCAAACCTCTTACTCCAGTCTCTCTCGAAATGTGGAACGCTCCTACAACTCCTTCTGTGGAAAGGTTATCAACACCCTCAAATACTTTCTGGGTGATCTCTAGCCTCTGAATTCTGAATTTTTGTTTTAACTGCTCTTTTTGGACTGTGTTTCAATAGGGGTATGTCCCTACTATCTTTTTTTGGACTGTCTCATGAGGACTCTCTGACCTCATAATTTCTCTACTATTCTCTACTCATATTTGTTTTAGTATTATATTGTGTGCCCTCTTTTTTCCTATTCTTTTTTATTGTGCCAAATGGGGAGAAGTTGTCTCCCACAATTTCTTCAAGGCAGGGGGAGCTACATATTGCCTCCATTATTTCTACAAGGCAGGGGAGCTACATATTCAACTATGCTCTACATATAGCAATATAAAACGCCGGGGGAGCTACATAGTCTACATACAGTTATATCAGGGAAGTATCATTTTCTCTCTACATATTATATTAAAATTGTGAATTAATTGTCATTATCAAAAAGGGAAGATTGTTCACTCCTTAGAGTTAGTTGATTTTGATAAATGACACTTAACACATTACTCACAATTTTCGCAGGCCACAAAATCAAAAAGGAAATGATCTAAGCAGACAACACCAAGATGAAAAGAGATATATTTTGATCTCTACAGAAATGATAGAAAGGAAAGCCTTAATCAAAGGGATTCAGAATCAATACCAGATGGCCCCAAATCAAGCAGCAGCTCAAATCAAGCATATCTTGATTGACAGGACGAAATCAAGAGATCAGCTATCAAGTCAATAATAGAATCAAGCTACCAAGAGAAGGAAGAAACTTAAATCAAGCCAAGATTTGAGATCAACTATCCATCCAAGAAAAGAATCAAGCCAGTCAAGCCAAGAAGGAAGAAAAGTGATTTACCATGCACATATCTAATATGGATATGGATCAACAAATCGCCTCAATCAAGGAATCCCTCAATATACTTGACTGAGACAAACACACTTGGGTTTTTCCTTACCAGAGCACATGTCTATGCATATATAAACCTCCCTAAGACTTAGGTGTGAAGTACGCACTTCACTTGAACTTGTACGATTGTCTTCTGTCATCTTTCATAAAAGCATTGTATTCTCGAGAGTATACAATCGAAAAAGAAAAGAAAAAGAAAGATTTTAGCGTAGGTTATACAGTTAGAGGTTGTGTCAACTAGAAGATCCGATTTGCATATCAGATAGAAAACTTAGTTGGAACTCTTTGTAACTTCTCATGTTTCTCAACTGCTCTTAAGGAAACCCTTGAAATCCAAGGGGACTGGACGTAGGCATCACATCGGTGTTTCGAACCAGTATAAAACTCTTTGTTTTATTTACTTACTGCATTTACCGTCCCTGTGTATCTGTGTTACTAACTTGCAGGTGAGTTGACTGACCAATACAGAAAGTCGACTGAAGAAATTTTAATTCACCCCCTCTCTTAACTTTCACGAACGAACCCCAACAATTCCAACGGTGAGCACGCTATGCATTTTCTTGATAAAATTATATTTTCCAAACAATGTTTTTCTTCATAGCAAACACACCCTCATCATTTAATCAAATCCAGCATTCAAACTTATTTATATATTCAAAAAATTCTAGAAATTCAATCAATTTAAACTCACATTTTGCGGTAACTTTAATTATAGATTAGATCGATGCTATAATTTTACTATTGGATAAAGCTTCTTGATGAGATTTAATAAGACAGGGAGGTGTCTATAAGAACTAGTGGCATGTACTCCTACAAAATCATAAAGCGAAACATCAATGCGGACTTAATCTCCGTGACGAACTTACATTTTGTCAACTCTAACTTATATTATTGGCTTTCAATTTTAGCTCACATTTAATAGATCCAATTGACATCTCAAAAAGTATTTCCCCACCTTTCCACCAACTAGTAAATATACAATCTTCTCCCCTTTTACGCAACTACTCTCCCTATCTAACAATAATTATCCACGGTCGATTTGACACGTACACCTTAAGAAATAATAAATGATAGGACTAATATTTCTACATTACCCTTTGAATATATTAAATGTAATGCTTTGATAAATGTATCAGATGTTGAATAGTATTAAATAGCAAAGGTAAAACAAAAATAAAAGGGTAAATTATTTCTTGATTTTTCAAACTAGACAAATATTATTGGATAACTATTTTTAGTATATTGGACAAGTAAAAATGGACAGAGTAATTAACCTAGCTATTTGTGGCTAGTTCACTTGATAAGTTTTGTGTCTTTCCCCAATGAAGGTGAAGGGTTCAAATTTAACTATTATACATCTTATTTTACTATTTGATAATTAGTTTACACCAATCAAATTAAATTAATTTGAATTTGTAGAAGGGAAAAACATGTTCTATCAAAAAGAAAATCTTAAAATTAATTATGAGCATTGATTAAGATTGAGGCATCTTATCCATTGCACAAAATATCCATGGGTGGTAACCTACTTGATATACAAACAAACCTCAAGAGAGACGGAAAGTTCAAATGTGAGTTTCAACAAGAATCAGACAAACAAAAAGCTTGCATCAAAGGTCAACTTGTCAAGAAAATTAAAGAATCCATCACCTTATTTAAATTATGGAAACCATTGGGGATTAAGAAATTCAACTTGTATATATTTGGTTTCACACCATGTAATTATTATAATTAAATTACATTAAACATCTTTCATATAATTAAACTATATTAAACATCTTTGATATAATTAAATTACATTAAATATCTTTGATGTGATCCAATTATAAATATATCATGTAGTATTTTAAAATTAAATACTTAAATCCCTACATTAGTGCAAATTCTACACAAATATAATAGTTTAGATTTTACTAGCTTAGGGTGTCAAGTGTCTTAGTTTTAAAAAAACCATGAAAACTAAGTTGTAAGTATATTCAAATATAATTAATAAAAGACAAATCACAATTAAAACATACTCCCTCCGTCCCATTTTATGTGGCAACATTTGACCGGGCACGGAGTTTAATAAATAAATGAAGACTTTGAAATGTTTACCAAATTGCCCTTTAAAAAGTAGATTCACTTTTCTCTCTCCTCATAAATGTATTGGAGTACTATCTTTAATATTAAGTAGGACCAACAAGGATAAAAGAGGAATTGTACCTTTAAATACTTATCATATAAGAAAATGTGACATTCTTTTTGGGACTGACCAAAAAGGAAATGGTGCCACATAAAATGGGACGGAGGGAGTATCTATATAAGTTTTATAAAGTCAATTCCCTAAAGAAGTAATTTAAAAAGACTTTGTGATTTGTAGAATCTTCCTTCGATTGTGTAACATGAGCTTGAATTATTGAAAATGTCATTTTCATATCACAATTTTATCATGTATAGGCAAACAAGTCAATTTGGTTGTTCTTCCATCTTAAAAGTTTGAAGTTGAATGGATCCAATCAAATGTTTTCATACATTCACAATGGCCAAGTATTTCAAATTCCAAGTTAACGTATCCAATACGCAAGGCTTACCTCACTAATTCATTGTATTAACTTTTATACACTAACTAAATTAAAGTGAAATAAAGAAAATATTTATTTTTTCTCAAAAATATCTTTATCGAAGCAGACACATCAACAAGCTACTGCTTCAGCCTAAACTCTAATAAGAGAATATTAAGTGATTTTAAAGATAACTAAAAGTAATTATAATCAATATAACTAGTAAATAGTAATAATTGACCTATAAAGAGAGTTAACATTCTATACCATATTAAAACTTAACGTCTTTTACACTAATACACACAAGTAAAATCCCCTTTTAAAATTGAAAGATTTCATGCTGGATTATTAATATTTGTAATTTGAAGTTAAAGTTGAAAACAAGGATTGGAACCTGAAGTTTACTTTGAAAAATATTGAGATAATTTTGTGAATGAAAGTCATACTATTCCACTTGAAATACTTTACACACTAATTTTTCAACATCAAATTTTCTATTCAAGTTGAAACTCAAATAATAAGACAAATTGAAAATAACATTTAGTTATTTACATTTTACAAATACTATATATGTCCAAACACTCTACTAGAAACAAAGGTTTTTCTTGTTGTGAATTAGTAAGAAATTTGTGCTATAGAACATGATTTTTTTTCATTCATTTTCTACCAAATCAACTCACTAAAAAAATATATGACGGAAAATAGATTCGAATTAATGGAAGCTTCCTAAGATCTCAATATAAAACAAATAGAACATTTTTTTTTCTTTTCATACCAATTGAATCAAAATATCTGTCGAAATAGCCAGTGAATATTTTTGTACGTTGTATCAAATTACCAATATTAGGCATTCCACTACTAAAAAAATCCAAGCATTTTTGTACGTTGTATAAAATGTAAATTGCATTGTATATAACGTACATACATACTAAATATTTTATGAAAGAAAATCTCTAAATAGTTGGGCGTAATATTTTTAAAATAATTTTTTTAACATAATCTTTCAAACCATCGGAACATACCATATAAACATTTCAAGACTTGTGTATTATTGCAAGTCAGTTTTCTTGATGATGCAAAAAAAAACATATAAAATTTAAATTCTGAGAATGAAAGATTCATTTCCTATCCATATTCTCATTCGTTTTAGGTAACTTTGATCTTCTCGTCATGGCTAAAACATGACCAAATTAAAAAGAGTATTTTTTTATTGGTTCAATCCGTTTCTTGGCAAAAATAGACTGAAGGATGATTCTTGTTATTTTTTGGATAGTATAAAAATGTTTTTTGCTCACTTAGACAATACAAGGATGTACATTAGATTTGAGTCATAGTTAAGGAATGATTTTAGCCAAAAATTCGCTTGCAAATATCACAATTGACAATGCAACGGTAAGAATAGAGTTTTGCAGGTCTATTTAAATTTATTTTAGTTTTATGTTCTTTTTATATAATAAAAAAAATCTTCATTTTTATTTCTTCTATTCATTCTATAAATAACAAGAGATTTTAATTCCTCAAAAGAAAATTGGAACAAACAATTGGTATTAATATTTTTAGAATATAATAAGTTAAATTATTAGTAATCGTTGAAAACTAAAAATCAACAATTTCCTATTAATTGCCAAAGAAAATTTCCGTAAATAATGTTTGACAACTCCAAAAGTCCCAAAAGTCACGTACAGTAAGTACATAATATATCTTCATGGCCATACCTTGTTCACACATTACTATTTTCATTCTCCCATCATCTTACGCAACATTAGTGCCCACATCGTTACGCCTTATTCTTTTCATTTCTCAAAAGATCACATGATGAGGAATTCGAAAAAATACAACAACAAAATGTCTATGGAGGATCAAAGCAGCGTCCCTAGGAGACAAACATTTGGTAGCATGTTACAATCCGATCCAAATCATGATCAAGATGAATTTGTTAATTTTCGTACAAGCAATACATCTGATCAATCTGGCCTTGCAAATTATGATCATAATCATCGCGCTTCTGGATTGAGCTCAGACTACAATATGATGATCTCTCCTTCACCTTCAGAGGAATGTTATTCATTATCGAGTACTCCATATGTAGCGCCTTCTATGGACCTAACATCGTCTCCTTTATCGAAATCTCCATGGTCCTCTCATGTTGAAAGCTATCTATATACAGGCCTTATTGGCTCTCTTGTTCGTGAAGAAGGACATATATATTCATTAGCGGCTTCTGGGGACTTGTTATATACCGGATCAGATAGCAAGAATATTAGGATATGGAAAAATCAAAAAGAATTTGCAGGATTCAAATCAAATAGTGGATTGGTGAAGGCAATAATCATTAGTGGAGAAAGAATCTTCACGGGTCATCAAGATGGAAAGGTACCGTTGACATTTGTAATCATCTAAAAGTTTAAACAATCAGAAGTTATGACCTAATAAAAAAATTTATGTTGGGAGGCAATACATACCGTGATTGAATTGTGTGTCTAATTCATCGAAAAGAATACTATTAAAGTTGTTTGGTATAATTTGAAAGTTGTTTTTGATATGGGGTGACAATGTTAATATTCATGTTGTGGATGCGTCTAATTCATCTAAAAACTTAAGTTATGAAATATAGCATGTTTAAAATTATGTCTGATCAACAGGTACGAGTGTGGAAGGTTTCTCCTAACGATCCAAACGTTTACAGGAGGATTGGAACGTTACCAACTTTGAAGGCATATATAAAAAGTTCAATGAATCCGAATAATTACGTTGAAGTGAGAAGAAATAGAAACTCGGTGTGGATAAGACATTTTGATGCTATTTCATCTCTTAGCATGAGTGAAGATCAAAATCTATTATATTCAGCATCTTGGGATAAAACTATAAAGGTTTGGAGAGCATCAGATTTCAAGTGTTTAGAATCAATAGGCGCACATGAAGATGCAGTAAATTCAGTAGTTGTTGGATTTGATGGGCTAATCTTTTCAGGATCAGCTGATGGAACAGTAAAAGTTTGGAGAAGAGAATTACAAGGTAATAAAACGAAACACTTCTTTTCACAAACATTGTTGAATCAAGAATGCGCGGTAACATCCTTAGTTGTTGATCCAAGTTCAAATTTCCTCTATTGTGGTTCATCTGATGGATTAGTAAACTTTTGGGAACGCGCCAAGTTTTTGTCACACGGAGGAGTTCTCAGAGGTCATAAATCAGCGGTTCTTTGCTTAGCTACCGCAGGGAATTTAGTGTTTAGTGGATCAGCAGACACGAATATTTGTGTGTGGAGAAGAGAAGGTTGTGATATTCATATATGTTTATCAGTGTTGAAAGGACATTCAGGTCCTGTTAAGTGTATGGCTGTTGAAGAAGATCATGGACCAACCATTAATGGTGATCGACAATTTATCGTCTATAGTGGTAGCCTCGATAAATCAGTCAAGATTTGGAGAGTATCACCATGTCCGCCTCATATGCAAGATCAGTCCCAATGGGGTACGAGTTAGCAGATCTGAGTTTAGATTGTAGAATATGTGGATTCAAAAAATGACTAAAATCATATTATATATGATATATTTCCTCAAATATCAATTTAACCTGTATAGTGAAGATTTGGGGTACAAGTTAGCAAAGCCGAGTTCAGAATGTAGACTAAGTGGATTTAAAATGAGTTATATCATATAATTACATATGATATATTTCCTGAATCTCAATTTATGTGACGTATTTCATATAGAGATGTGTGTTTATCATATTGAAAGGATGTGTGATATAAACTGAAATGGTGGAAGTACATTTTCTTTTTTATTTATATGTATTATATGTAGTTCTGCAACCATGCCAGCTCAATAAGATCAACCAGCCCCCAATAGGGGGAATGCGTTAGCAGAGCTAGGCGAATTTAGTATATAGAGTCGGCGAGTACAAAATGAGTTATGTAATCTTATTATCTATGTTTTTCTTTTATTTTCATATGTATATAGTCCGTTGAGATGCAACCACATCAAATTCATAACAAGGAAGGAGCTATTGTTAGTAGAAGCAATCTAGGATGTGAAGTTAATACGTTCAAAATGAGTATGATTGTATTAATGTGTATATATTTTTCTTCCCATACAAGTTCATTATGAATTTAAATTATGATGGTGTAGCATAACGTGGAACTAAATATAAGGAGTCAACTCAGAGTTGACTCAAGCTCTATTATATTTAACAAAGCTCGATTAAGCTCAACTCGACTTAATATTTTAAGAAGTCTTGGCTCAATGCCCAAGCCTAGCTAGTTATATAAGGTACGTAGAAGAGTTGGTCAAAATTTACTTTTTTTTTTGTATCTTACGGTGTGTTTGGTATGAAGGAAAATATTTTTCAATTTTCTCATGTTTGGTTGGGTTAAATGTTTTCCAAATCAACTCATTTTTCTCAAATTTAAGGAAAATGTCTTCCCTTCAAAATTTAAGGAAAACATTTTTCAAAACTCTCTTCCAACTTCATATTACTATTTTTTTTGTTGAAAAAATCAATTTATTTTGTCCCAAACCTCAAACCACCCCCCCTCCCCCCAAAAAAATAATTTAAAGGTTGTTTTTTAAAAATGTTTTTAACTTCAATTTTTTTAACTCCTACCCCTAGCCCCCTACCACCATCCCACCGAAAAAGAAATATTAAAAGTTGTTTTTAAAAGATATTTCTAATTTCAATTTTTTTATCACCCACCCCCTACCTTCACACCCACCATCAGCCCCTCTACCAGCCCCCCACCCCCTTCAAAAAAAAAAGTTTGTTTTTAAAAATATTTTCTACTTCAAATTTTTATTTTTTTCACCTCCACCCCTCAAAAAAAAATTAAGTTTGTTTTTAAAAAATATTTTCAACTTCAAAATTTCATTTTTTTTCATCCCTACCCTCGGGGGGGGGGGGGGG
>JAJOOS010034883.1:0-11814 GCA_029582725.1 Solanum chiquidenum | reverse complement strand
ATAAGTTTTTATTCCGCACTATTTTCATTATTGAATGCAATGAATGACTATGTGGCTTGTATAAGACCCCTTCAGGGTCGAATACGCCATGTTACGACTAGGGGGTACTCTCGGGTCGTGACACCGGCCGTATCTCATGCAATTTATGTGGGGGTTACAAGTAGCAATTAAGGTCACTTCATTTATTGGTTATTTAATTTAAACATGCTTGCTGGGTGATAACTAACATTAAACAATTAAGATCACTTCATTTATTTATTTAATTAATTAAGTATGCAAAACTAGGTGATAACATAATATTAAACAATTAAGGTCACTTTATTTATTTATTAAATTAATTAAGCATGCAAAACTAGGTGCTAACATAATATTAAACAAATAAGGTCACTTCAAATATTTGTTATTTAATTAAGTATACTTACAAGGTGATATAATATATAAAAAACAATTAAGGTCACTTAATAAAGAGATAAGCGATGAGACAGAAATTACACAATCAGATAGGAGAATCAATTTTTTTTATTAGTATTAAAACTACCCCAAATAATTATGATTATAAAAACACATAGAAGGAAAAGGGAAAGGGGGACTCTGAAAACCCACAGACTTTACGGATCAACGCTCAATTTTTATTTTATTTTCAATCGGCTTATACATTTGGACAGACAAAACCAATGTTTGTCGTTTTAAGTTTGAGTCGATTGTCATCATCTCCATAGGGCCTAACTACCCCTACCCCACTTTCCGCATGCATTACTTCCTAAAAGGTGCCTAACATCTCCGCTTAATGTCCAAGAAGCATTAGACTACTATTAACAAAGGTTTTAGACTAAAATAAAAATATACGCTCCTAATTAGGCCCCCTAGACACCAAGCAAAATAAATAGGACGGCACTTAACACGTAAAGTTTCATGTTGGCCTCTAGATTAGGTTATTTAGCATGCTAGCAAACACACATAAAGTGAAAGGTCTTATGCGAAGTGTGTGGCATACAAGTATACAATCGGGCATTATAATAATATTGGTTAAAATTAAAGGGGCAGAAAGTTATGGAAGGTTGCAGATTTTATTAATTGATTTTAAAAATATAGCAGGAAAGCAATTGCAAATGCAGAACAGTAGCAGATTAGATTATAAATGCAAAATTTATTTTTTAAATGGAGGCCAGCTTAGTAAATGCAACAATTAATTATTTCGGACATGATTTTATCAAGGACACATTTTAAGATTAAAAAACATGCAGGAGCAGATTTATTAACTTTATTTTTTAAGTAGCAGAAATAGTAATATCACAATATTTAACAGTGGAAGAAAGATGTTAAATGCAGGAAATAGTCATGCATAAAATTATTGTATTAGTTATAACATGCTAGAAGTAATTAACAGATTTATTTCAAGTGGAAGAAACATAATTGCAGTGCAGAAATGGGTTAACAGTGGACAAAATATTTGCAGATTTATCTTAATTTTTAAAACATGTTGGATATTATTTAACAGTACCTATGGACATGATATCTAGGTGATTGAAAGGTCAAACACATTGCATAACTCATATATGCATGATCTTCTAAACTCCAAATAACATATAAGATAAAACTAATCCTTAGGCATGATTTCTAAGTAGTCAACACACTATCAACAAAAGAAACTATAAACGTGATTTCTACCAAATTGTTAATCTTATTGGCATGAATCCCAGATTTGCAAAAACAAGCATTTAATTAATTAATGATTAGCGATTGATTTTATTAATGCTACATACTAGAAGGTGATATGCAATAGGTAATTAATTAGCATTTAACAAGATCAGTCTTAATATTAAATGAACAAGATTAAACAAGTGATCAAGCAATGATAACTTTGTTTTTTATTTTAGTTAAATCTAAAACCTATTTATAAAAGAAAACAAATTATCACACTAATCACAATCCTATAAGCATGCTTTCTAACACAAATAAGTTACGACAAAATAAATAAGCAAATAACACGTAAATTCCTTCCCCCTCTTTAGGCGATCCCCTAAGTTATATCATATATATCTATGCATTTAGAGCTTTACAAATTATTACAAAAAAAACTGAAATAAACCAACACTAAAATATAAATCCAAACATTAAAATAAATTAAAATAAAGGCTCCGGTCAAGCATCCTTTCCTCTAGAGATTCTTCAAACTCCCACACTTATAATGAACCCAAACAGATCCGTTGAGATCCATCTTAAAACCAACCAAAACAAAGAGGTCCGAGCAAACTTCATTATCATTATTTCACTCTGCTCGTCTGCTGGAGTTGCTGGCTAGAAATAAAAGAGAAGAAGGGAGCAGGGCTCGCCGAAGCTGCTACCTGGTTGTTGTTTCTTGCCGGCTGGAGTTGTTGTCTCGCTAGTTGTGGCGCTGCTTCGGAGCTCGCTGGCGGCTGGCTGTTATCACCGGCTGGAGCTGCTGCTCGCCGTGGCCTCGCCTGGCTGTTGTTGTTGCCGCTTCCCTCGCTGGTGGAGTTGTTCTCTCTGGGAAAAGGAGAAACGAAAGGAGGAGAGGAAAGGGAAGAGAAGGCAGAGAGGAGAGGAGAGGAGGAACTGAAGTTTCGCCGCAGAGGGAGATGGTGTTTCTCTATCTCGCCGGCGTCGACTGAGAAGAGGAGGGCTGCGGCTGCCCTTTTTTTTTATAGAGGAAGAAAGATGAATGAATGTTAGGGTTTGGGCCTTTAGAACAAAATAGGAAAGAATAGAGTGGTAAATCTGGACCCTTGATTAGAACCGGATGGACGTATATTATTAAATCTTGGACTGATTTGCCTTAGATGGACGGTTACGATTTCTTAAGATTTGAAAATGTGTTTTAAAGACGCTACATTTTAAACGGATTGGGAGGCTATGATTGAAATGAAATTGAATAAGAAGGGGCAAGATTTGAAATAAGATTGGATAAATGAGGCTTAGATTTAAATGATTTAAGGGAAGAATAAGGAAATGCTATCCGATTAATAAAATACTACATATTAAAATATTTTCACATAATTAAACACATTTAATATTTTAAAATATTTAACTAAAAGTAATTATTTTGAGTTTAACTATCAATAAATATAACAATAAAAAAATAAATTAATACAATAAATTTATAAATATATATAATTTTTAGACAAAATCGATTAACATTTTAAACTCAAAATAAGTTTTAAAAATACCTATTTAATCGAATAGCATTCCCGAAAGGGTTATAGGTCGGTCAAAATTGGGTATCAACAACCTCCATTCTAAGTACGAGAATCATTTCTACAACTTTTAACCCTCATACAACACTCCAAAACTCTTACGAAAGGCTCTAGAACTCGCTAGTTCAACTTACTAATTTCCGGAGCATTACAATATCTCCCCTTTGGGATATTCGTCCTCGAATGACGATTCTAAACACTTCTTAAAGTCACAACTCTAAACTAGCAGCCCATTATGCATGAACTACATCTAAATGCACACAACCAAGCAAGAAAACTACAATTCCAAACTAAACTCATTCAATGCAACACAAGGGAGTAGGAACTACTTCTACTAACCCAAAATGCATGAAACTCTATATCTATTCATTTTCAAGGAGGAACTAACCTCTCCTAGATAAAACATGCTCAACACACACACTCATGGAGCCTAAAATGCACTTTACTTTCAAAAAGCATTTATTCAAGGAGAGATCTTTCAACTCCCAAAACTAAGGCATGCTCATAATTCATCTCATGAAGTCTATATGCAAATCTACTCAATGCACTACAACATGAGGAAAACAATGCATATAAGTCATTTCTAACAAGACCTAAGCATTTTCATGAACATGCATCACATAAGAAGATCATGGAAACATACTATTCACACATGACTTCATATAGAAGCAACTCAAGAAGAACCTATCATCTCAAGCTTGAATAGGAGTAGAAGGAAAAAGGATGAGGACATTGGGACATTTCATTGGCCCTTGGCTTCCCAAGTAACACTCTTAACCAAACTCCATACTAAATAACACTCCATACTACTTCATGGAACAACTTCCTTTTTCTTCTATTTCTTAACTTGTCGATCTAAGACCTCTACCGGTACTTCTAAATTAGAGAGGTTCTCACTAAGAAACTATAGCTTACAAGCAACCTTACTAACACCACTCAAGATCTTACATGAGCCTAACAAATCGGGACTAAACTTCTCATACTCACTACACCTCTCAAGGTGAGAATTTCAAGCAAATTTAACTCATAAACATCAAGAACACTCAACGACCTTGCTATCTAAGCACATTATCTCCCCCTTGGGAGCAAGCCTATACAAACTCTTTTAAACATCATTTCTTTCAATTCTAAGGTCGGAGTAAGTCATCAATAAGCTTTCATATCCATCACACAATATGATTCTAAACCATGGTGAATTACACTTCTAACCTTCTTAGAGGAGTCTATTCACTCAACCCATCTAGGCATTATTTCAACACCGCATTTACCCAATCTATAATCATACTTCAAAACTCAACATAACTAAGTCGGGTTCTACCATCAAGTAAACATAACCACAACAAAAACCTTGCTAGGTAGGCACACTATCTCCCCCTTGGGAGTAAGCCTACACAAATTCTTCTAAACATCTTTCTTAACATAAGGGCAACAATGAAGAATCATTCATACTAAGTACAACCTCACAATCTATCATCTCAAATATATCAAGTCACATACCCATAATTGGCATCACAACCAACCTTTCTCCCTCGCTCGTTGTAGCATAAGCCCTTCGAGTAGTCATATCCTAATGACCATCAGATAAGGAATATGAGAGACACATTATAGAGTTAAGCTTTATGACACGCCTTGGAGAATGAAGAAGTGAAGTTTCCTAAGCATCCCATAGTCTCCTATTCATTAATGTGGCGCGCCACATTTATGAACAAAACTCTACTAGACGTGGTTTGAAACACTCCTAGAACCATTCTAAACCTTGTGCTCTGAGTACTAAGTTTGTCACGATCCAGGGGTACCCCCTAGACGTAACATGGAGTACTTGACCCCAAAGGGGTCGCATACAAGCCCTTAACATATCCTGAACATAAGATAATATAAATTATGGGAAAATTTAAAACTTTTACAATCGAAGTCATTTTTCATAAAAGCAAGCGGAAGTCTTTCTATACTTTGTCTCAAACCATCTAATACAATTTTTTAGAATAAACTCTTGGGACACAGCCCATACAATAGTCTCAACATGAAATAAAAGACATAAAGGAAATATGGGTTTGTCCTCGAAGCTATGAGGACTCACCAATTCTTCAACTCTTCTTGATTCTTGGAAACCTACCTTCAAGGAACTCAATCTCTGAAACCCTACATTTGATTAGAATGTAGGCAATATGCGTTAGTACAAAATATACAAAGTATAAAAGCTAGAACAACATCATAAGAGCATCTCAAAATGGTTATTCAACATAAGGCATAAGCATAAGAGACAATAACATAGTCATAACATAATCATCATAGTCATAGCATGGTCTCCAACATAAGCATCATATAAACATAAGTCAACATAAGACATAGTTAATGAGCATAGGAGATAAGTCATAATCATATAAGCATAATTGACTCTTAGTCATCTATACCATAATAGCACCATTTCAAGTAACCTCAAAAGCATACATGTGCAAAGCAATAATAGCATCCCATAATACCACCCAAGCCAAGTATCCTTTTTTGGTCATTTTAATCATAGTCTATATGCATGGTTAAGTCTTAAGCCTCTCTACCATAAGGGCACCATACTTCTAAGTAACCTCAAGGCACACTTGTGTAAGGCAGGAAAGGTATCACATACTATCCTTCACACTAAGCATAACCTTGAAGCCATTCTAGTCATATTCACCCTCCTTTGGCATCACTATTGGCTTACTTCATATAGACAAGGGAGCTATAACCTTTAGTCATTCATAACTTGGAAGGCATCTATAGCAACAATCCATCAAGCATAACTCATGTACGACAACACTCATTAGGTAAACTTTAGTCATACTTGTGCAATGCATGAGTAGCATCCCATACTATTACTCATACTAAGTACTTCTTTAGGTAATCATACTCATGTTCCTTAATTAGGGATTAGTCCTCTTTTTAAAGCATGGAAACTCTAGGAGACACTTTACTAAGTCTATCTTAGTTCCTTCTTGTTTTGAACTCTAAGAGATACTATACAAGGTACATTTTAGTTCATCATGCTTGAACCCTTGGAGATGCTACTTAAAGCATAATCTAAGCTCATTAAACTTGAACTCTTGGAGATGCTACTTAAAACATAATCTTAGTTCATTATAAGGTTGGACCGTATGAGATACTTCTTTTAGCATGTCTAGGTTCATTATAATCATGGACTCTATGAGGCACTAATTAAGCATATCAAATTCCATTTATACTCTTGAACATTATGAGGTACTTCACCAAGCTTACCTTAGTTCCTCACTATTTCGAACCCTAGGATATACTACACTAAGTACATCTTAGTTCATCTTGTTTGAACTCTTGGAGATGCTACTTAAATCACAATCTTAGTTCACTAGGGTTGAACTATAAGAGATGCTACTTAAAGCACAATCTTAGTTCATTAATTTTGATCTCTAAGAGATGCTCCTTCAAGCACAATCTTAAACCATTACTTTCATTGGGCTCTAGGAGATGCTACATTATGAATAATCTTAGCACATGAGGTTTGAACTCTAGGAGATGCTACATTAAGCACAATCTTAGTTCATTACTAATCTTGTTTAATTGGGATATAGCCTTAACCGACATGAGAACATATGAGTTATCACATGATCTCTCATGGTGTTACCCACACCATCAAGGGTTGGTCCACTTTTCTAAGGTAGGATCGGTTTGTTAGATTAGTCGGATCCACTAGGTAACTTTCCTACGGGGCATGTAGTTATGGGATACAGAGATTGATACTAGAAACTCAAACTCTACTAGATGAGGCTTCCATCTCATGAGACACACTTGGGGAAATTCATACTCTTCTAGGTGAGAGATCTCATGTGGGAAGCCCAAACTAAACTAAGTGGGAACCTCTATGAAAGCCCAAACTAAACTAGGTAGGAACCTCCATCTCATTTCAATATCCACTGGGTTCTAGGTACAAATCCCATAAGATAATCATTAAGTTTCTACTTTGACTCAAGTTTATGGAAAGGTGTGCTTGACAACCAATCCATGTTAATACCTCTTTTAGACCATGTGTGAGCAACTATCACCATCCATGACCTAAGTATAAAGGTTCTCTAGCCTTTGCTTTAATTAGGTAGGATAAGCCCTTCAACCCTAGAACCATTACTATCTGAGAAGTCTTTCACGTTTAGTTCATCTTCAGGCCTAACATTATGTCTAGAATTCTACATTAGACAAGGATATCATCATGACCTAAGTGATTCTATCACTTCCTACCATCTATGATTCATAAGGTGAATTAGGTAGGTAAAGATCCTTCATCAAAATTATATTCTATAGTTATTCATCTTAAATTCACTCTTAAACCCTAGTGATCAACACTCACAACTATAAGTCTTCATTCTCAATGACTCCACACCATGAAAATATATTATGAACCTAGATTATAAGGCATTCAATCACATTCATCCTTAAAGGTTCAATTTCAACTTTACAAGTCAAGATCAATCATGTAGTATAGATTCTAGTTCAATTCATGTCCATGTATTCATAATCTTGAACAATTACTACAAAAGACATTGATTTAAAAAGATCACTCATGAACCTTCAATTTCACCTCTAATGGCATAAACCAACAAATATCACATTCATCAATTTAGACTAGGATTTACCTTAGAAATCACATGAATTCATCATAATATCATAATTCAATGCTAATACAATCATAATTAGGTATTATGCACTAGACTAGAATCATACCCAAACCCTACCCACAATGTAAGAACAAACCATAGATGAATAAGCTAAACATACCTTGATTCAAAGCCTTAATCAAACTTGAAACAATAGGGGAATTTCGACCTAGGTTTATGCCCTCTTCTCTTCTCTTCTTCTTCTTCACTTCTAGAGAGAGGATTTTTGGAGAGTATTTTGGGGTTCTTAGATGAATGAGTTAATGATTTAGTTTAGGGTCCTATTAAGCTTATATAGGTGGTTAAATAACTAACTAACCGACTTACCTTAACCCCTAATTAATTACTAACTTAACCCCCAAACCCCTAACTAAAAACTTAAATTTAAAAATTGTCCCAACCCACGAGACCACCACCCACGGACCGTGGGTGGGTCTACGGACCGTACTGGTCCTTCGTAGGTGGAGTACTGTGGCTTAACATGGCAGGCCTTGACTCACGAGCCCCACCTACGGGGCGTGGGTCCACCTACTGGCCGTAGGTGGCCAAACGTAGGTCACTAAAAATGCAGATTTGGGGACTGTTTTTGGTGTCCCCTCTCAAGGACCCCTTGGGTGGTCCTTGGGGGTCGTACCTTGATGTATAGCTCCTAAAACCTCCATTCTAAGTATGGGAATCATTTCTACAACTTTTAACCCTTATACAACACTCCAAACTCTTACGAAAAGGCTCTAGAACTCTCTATCTCAATTCACTAGTATCTGGGGCACTACACTGACCTAACATGCATAATTTATGAACTAACGAATATATACAACTAGGGTTCTGAATATCATACAGGAAACTGACCAATAACATGATAATCTGATTTGGATCATTCTAATAGCTAAAACCCAACAAATTCTAAATTTCAAGAAACTCTAGGTCTAAGTAGTATAAAGGGAATCAAGATTATGACTGAAATCTAGGGACCTAATAGGTGAAAGGAACCCACCAGTGAAATCCCACATACCTAGTCACAAATTCCACAGAGAAATGTTTCAATTTTGGGGCAGAAACTGATGAAAACTTGTTGCGTGTTCTTGAGGAAAATTGGCACCTCTTTCTCCCTCTTTTGCTCTAGGTTTGAATGATTGATTAGGTTAGGTTCTAATTTAGTTTCTAGGCTAAAACTAACCAAAACTACATATTTTAGGGGTTAAACGACATAGTTTAGGGGTCCAACGCATAGGGAAAAGACCAAAAACTGTCGGGACCAACCGACGGACCTGGTCCACGGACCGTGGTCCATCCTACAGTCCATCCTGGTCAGTCGTCGTTCGACTTCAAAGGATAGGTTCTGCGGACCACGTTCCACGGACCGTGATTCAACCTATGGTCCGTAGGTCCTGGCCGTGGGTTGGGGTTTTTTTATGCGGACCACGTTCCACGGACCTGGTCCACGGGCTGTGGTCCCACCTACGGTCGGGGGTTTTTTGGGGTTTTTCTGTGGATCACGTTTCCAGGACCGTGGTCCCACCTACAGTCCGAGTTTTCTGGGTTTTTTCTTTGGACCACATTCCACGGACCGTAGTCCAACCTACGGTCCGTAGGTGGCCTCTGTCGGTGGCACTTGCACTTCTATAAATCTGCATTTTGGTAGTTCTAGTATAGGTGGTGTTACAAGTTAGGTGGACCATAATATATAGAATGAAAGGTCTTGGAATCCTCTTTCCAACGACTGAGTTTGCTAATTTTTGAGCTCGTATGAGGGAGATATGAATGTTTAAAGTCGGGCTGTCTATTTAAGAAAAGTTACCGGGATTTAAGAGGGGTATTTTGATCTTTTTCTTACCCTATCAAATTTAATTCATTTTTAGTAATTAATTAGGGATCTAAACTGATTTGGTTCAGTTTACACAATCCTAAATTATGCTACGGTCTTAGAAAAAGAGTTCAAGAAGAGAAAAGAGGAGAAATGTCAAGGCGTTCATCAAGTTCTTGCGAAATCGAAGGTTTCCTTGTGAATTTTCGCCAAGGGTTTGATCCCTAAAAGGTATGTGAGTTCTCATAGTGTTGGGTTCATTCACCCACACGCCAATCATGTTATTTTAGCAAAATTCTTTCTCCAAGTTAAAGGACTTGATGTTCTTGAGTTTTAGCCATTATTTGAAATTTTTGAGTTCTTGAGGTATGAGTTTTTTCAAACAAATTGAGTTCCTTGATAAATATTTATATGGATTCATTGAAATCATTCTGGTTTTGTGAATTTTCGTAAATTCGGTCGATGAAATTGTTTTAGGTATTAGTTGAATCGAGTTTGGGAGAAGAGGAAAAGATCAAAAAAATAATTGTGCCCACGTACGCGTCGCGAAGGCGCTTAGAATTTCAGTCCCCAAATAATTATCCCCTCTTCGCATCACGGAGAGGATATGGCGTCTTCTGCCTCAAAAATAATTATGCGACCAAAAATTTAATTTCGTAGCCGCATCACGCCACTGTTCTTTAACTTGGATCTTCGCTCGTTCTAATGAACAACTATCTTAACCTTCTTAAATCATTGATAGTTCCGACATTCCAAATCATCACCTTGAATCCATAAATATAAATTCAAGGTAGAGCTAAGAGTCAAATCTTGAGAGTTCTTTGAGTCATTTTAAGAAGTCTTTTACAAAACTTTTAAACTTGTTTTAAGACTTGAGTACTTGAGTTTGAGAAGGAGTAGAGCTGAGTTCATTTTCTTTAAAATGATATATGGGAATAGTATTCCCAAGAGTAAATGTTTTCACATTTAAGATGAGAGGAAACACTGACTTCCGAAAGCGTTTTCATGAGCAGTTTCTAGTACCATATCTTTTAAGAGAAATTTTTTATAGTAATAATGCCAAACCATAGAGAAAGCTATGTTTTTAAACATATGAGCTAGTTACATTTTGGGAGTAGTATTGAGCACCGATATGGGGACGAGTTCAGATAACTCAAAATCTCCATAAATCATATAGCCAACGTTGGTAGAAAGGGTCATACTTTTTAGATGATTCCTTAATGCTTTTGAGTATAGATTAGTTGATCCACTTAGTAGTAGGTTATATACCCTTGAAAATTATAGGACAGTTATGGCAGCGTGGGCTAGACGTTGTATCATCACATATCTCATAGTGATGGTTGTTAGTTAGAGAATCTCCGACATAGTTTATTTTTTATTATTGCATACATATTGAGTATATTGTATTTTTAATTACATGAAGTTGTTGTCTCCTACTTTTAAAATCTTTTCTTTATAATACACTCTTTAATACTACTTTATATTGAAATGAGTTAATTTGTGACGAAGTAAGTGTTTCTTTCAGTTCCAGTTCAAGCTTATGTGTTGTTTTTGATTTACCCTCACATGCTCGTACATTCCATGTACTGACGCCATTTGTCCTACATCTTTGATAATGCAGATACAGGTAACCAGGATCAGCATCCAGTGCTACGTTGATTCGGTTAAGTTCCAGAGTTATTGGTGAGCCTCATTGCTTCCGGAGGATCCCTTATATACTTTTAGTATTTCAGTTGTTAGGATGATCGGGGGTATTGTCTCGACATCCCTCATAGTATTAGAGGCTTCATAGATATTTTGACAGTATTAGTTCATGAGTGTCACGACCCGGGAGCACCCCCTAGTCGTAACCGGCGTACTCGACCTCGAAGAGGTCTAATTCAAGCCTCTTAGCATTCATTCATCGCATAGACACTAAAACCATATGGAATTTAAAACTTTCTTTACCAAGAAAACATTGCATAAAAAAATAGCAAGCGGAAGACTTTCTAGACTTTATACATGATGTCTCAAAACCATCTAATACTTTAGAGTACAAAATTCGTACACAACTTAAACAATACTAAAAAGACATAAAGGAACATATTGGGTATTGTCCTCGAATCTATGAGGACTCACCAAGTCTTCATCTTCAACACTT